>JAEMPF020007318.1:23230-41006 GCA_022496165.2 Catalaphyllia jardinei | reverse complement strand
TAGAAGAACTCTTGACCCTTTTGCTCCCAAGATCTGATTAGTGATTCTCCTTAAATGAGTGCCATACATTTTCTTATTAGTTAGTTTGGAGAATTTGGCATTAGATCAATTCAATACCCTTGAGTTGACAATTTTCTCAATTCTCATCATCTGTATGCTTGACACTGCTGATATTGTAAGCAGAAGTAGGGGAAGGGTAATGTAATCACTCACTGCTGCTCTAAAGCCCCTTACAGAAATTTGCTTTCCTCTTAAGCAACACTGTACTGCTTCCTTACCCTGGGGGTGGAAGTGCCGAACTTTGTTGTAAGCTGAGTGGGTTTATGAAGGGTTGCTATTTTACTTGTCACACAGTATGTCTGACTTAGTGGATTCATGATCCACATCCAAGACCCCAGCCATCTTGGCGGCGATCAACTTCATGCACTTCCTTACTTCACAGCCATCAGCCATCAACACAGTAGCATGAGAATTGGAACTTAGAGCTTTCAAAAAGCAATCCTACATTAACGCTAGTCTGGTTTGAACAGCTGTGCCCAGGATAGCATACGGACTATGCTCATGGTGTTACACACAACAACATTATGGAACTTGTTACCAGACAATCTGAGAACAGTGACCAGCTACACGTCTTTCAAAACTAAAATTAGTAAATTCGACCTCTCCAGCTTGTAATATTGCTAATTTGATTACTAGATCCTATACGTACTAGATCCCTTGACGGCGGTACGGCTTTGCTCTCAGGGTACTCTCTCTTTCCTTGGGAAATTAATTTGAAATTTCGCTACAAAAGTGCCTAAAATTCAAATATTCCCAGAAAAAAATCCTAATCTCGCTTCGGTTGCCAGAACTATTGCTAGTGCGTCAAATATAGAAAATGCTCTAAACATCTGCACATCGTGCCAAGTCGCGTCATAGTCTTGAGTGGGACGAATTTTTTATTTCTTTCATAATTTTGTTGTTTAGATTAAATTTTATCGATTCAAATCGTCCAGGATCCGCAAAAAAAACACACTAACAATCAGTCCTGGCATTGCAATTGGCGAAAGACTAAAAAACGATCTTAGTTTAGTGTAGTTATTTCTCCCTTGTTTGATTATCACTGAAGGGCTCTTCTCTGTACCTGGGTTCTCAAAAGAATCTGCCTATTTAAGATTCAAATGTGCAGCGAGAGGCACTTTAACCGGAAGTAAAAGGTGTAACTTTTTTTATTTTTTCAGCTTGGCTTCTGATTGGCTGATATAAAAAACGTCTTTAGTGACGGCTTGTGTATTTATGTTGCGATCTTATTCATCTTGTTCCTTTGCTCTTGTTCTTGTTCTCACTGGCTGATTCAAAAAACGTTCTTAGTGACGGTTAGTGTAGTCGCTGCAAGAATAAAATACTGCGATATTTTCATTTTGACTGTGGCTCGCATGACTCGCGTGGCTCGCATGCCTTGCATGGCTCGCATCCTTGACTCGCATGGCTCGCTGGCTCGCAGATTTATTGTCCTCTCAGTTTTGAGTCTCAAGAATTCAGACTTTTAATTTTTGATTTCTACATGGTTGTATATACATGTATGTTGCTAAAGTGTGGAGATGACGACAAAATTAATTTGTGCTTGAAGTACTTATAAGTTTTCAGTCGCCGAAATATATTGTTCACCTTAGATTGTCATTAAGGTGATTCCTCAGTATTGCATTGCGCATCCCTACTGCGCACGATTTTCGCATATTTTCAGTGCTTGGTAGGGAACATTTAGAGAAAGTTTTAAAAAAAATTCATCGGTAATTTTTATTTCTGAGGAATCACCTTAAGGGAAGTAACCCGTAACACCTGTAACTTGCCTTTTGCTGATTAATGATAGAATTCATCCACAAAGTAATAAGTTTGCTACCGTTGCGGAGAACAAGACTTATTGAGGTCTATTGACAGCCCTGTAAGGAAAGCAAAATTTTGTCGTGCACGAGCAAACTAAGTTTGGCGTTGGTGCAGTAAGACTCAGTCCCCAGGGGCTCCTGCTTTCTTTCTAACTTATATTTGCTGAGTTTTCCAACTGTTACAACTTTCTAGTTCCCTACAAGCTGCCCCTGGGTCTCCAAGATTCAGCCTGGTGGGTCCTTCCCTTTATACAATACAGCGCTCGAAAAAAGTGCTGTCCAGTCATCCTGACAAGTAGATTTTCTTCTGGACAAGTAGCTTTGCAGTCAATATCTAGAAAAGGTAAACAAAGACTTGTCCAAGATGACAAAATTTGAGAGCTGTTTGTCCAATGGGCAAGCTAGAATTCCAGGTTTTTTCGAGCCCTACAATATCCGCTCACATATTTTATGAATGTTTTACTATATGAGTCATCTCATTCCAGTAACTGTTAAAAAGTATCTATTAATGTCAATTACTGCAGCTGAGTTGACATGGGCTATTGGTCTTTCAAGCTATACACAATTCCAGAAAATATCCAATTACCTACATGTGCAGTATACCATTTATGGCTTATTGGAATTCAAAGGGCATTTAACTGGGCTTCTTTAACAGGAATTCCAAAGGCAAGGTCGGAACATACAGCTAGGAATACTCATGATTGGAATTCCCAAGGCATGGGGTGGGGGAGTTCAGAAAGGGACAGAAGAGTGTGAACACATTCAGCGGACTGACAACACTGCTGATGACGGTGGCAAGCAGGAAACAAGACAAGCATACACTGTAGATTGATCATGTGCATGCATGCATTCAGTTATTGACAAAAAGTGATAAAATGTGAGTTATACATAGCAAGAGAGGCTTTAAGGTCATTCCCCAGTATTGCATTGCCTATCTCTACTGTGCATAATTTCCACATGTCATCAGCATGCATGCATTAAGAAATGGCGGCTTTTTCTTTACGGCTGGACCTCGCCATAGAGGTAAATCATCATTTTCTCGAAGACAAGTATGGCGACCTGTTGCCTTGTATTTAGTAATAAATTTCTCTATGTAAAATAAATTCTCAGTGTAGAACAAGAAACAATCGAATTTAAAACTTAAATTTACAGTAGCAAGCAATCATGACTATAATCATGGTGCTATCATAAGGATTTACATGGGGACCCCTCATTTTTATTTCAGAATTTAAGCTCCTATAACATAAACAATCAATAGGAAAGTTTGAAAAAAATTCTCACTGCAGGTTCTATTTCAGTGGAATGACCTTAAAACTGATGGATTTCTTGTTGAGGCTCCTCAAACCCAAGACAGTGACAACCAACCTACCATATATTTGTTCCCAAGCCAACACAAATTATATACCACAGCCAGCAATACACATTCATAAAGAAACCATGAAATGGTGGCTGATGGGGTATATGTTTTTTGTAAATGTAAAAGGTGAATCAGAAAGAATTTGTCCATATATGTACATGTGCAAATTTTCATAGAACTTTATTAAAACACAACAACTGAAATTTTTATTTCTTCCCTAATTCAGTCACAAAGTAGTCACAAATATGTGACTAAAGGGGAGGGAGTTAAGTGGCCAAACATTTGAAGTTGCAAATGTAAGCATACCTTGGCTTAAGCCCTGCAGACAATTGCAGTTGTTTGGCCGAAAATTACTGACAAATTATAACCTCTAGGAAGTTAGATCTAAAAGAGTAAAAATCCTTTTCATTGCAAGTCAAATGGAGTCAAACCAAAGAATTCCTGAGGGCTGAAAAAAAGGTAAAATTCAGAACAGAGGGGAGCTAGTGACTGAGGAATTCCAAAGGCATGGGGGGTAGAACATTTTGGAATTTCCAAAGGTAGGTGGTGTGGTTAAAATAAGGAAGCCATCTGTGGTTGGGTATGGATATTTTCTAGGATTCCGTGATATAGCTATTCTGATTTATATGGGCATGTTCCCTTTTGCCTATACCCCTAGCAAGCCTCTAAATCCACCACCAACCACCCCTCCCAAAACCTCTAAACAGGTAAGCTTACTTATTACATGGCTTTATTAAATGGCTAGCTCCACGAGAGGGCAAGATGACCCAAATCGCGCGCTGTGATTGGCTACCCGAGCAGGCAACATGGAGCCATCTTGCCCACTCGGGACTACCCGCTGTATCCCGCAAGAAAATTTCCTCGAAAGCCATGTAATAAATCCTTTATTGACCAAGTTTGTTCGGTCAAGATGGCTGGATATTGGCCTCGTTCTTTTTTTGCGAGTTTATGGACCTCGACTTCGTCCTGGTCCATAAACACGCAAAAAAAGAACTTGGCCAATATCCAGCCCTCTTGACCTCACACTTGGTCAATAACCCATATATATAGCTCTGTGAGTCGGCAAGATGAACTAAATACTGCACTGTAATTGGCTACCTGAGCAGGCAAGATGGAGCTATCTTGCCCCAAATCAGGACCACCTACTGTGTCTTGAAAGAAAAATTTCCCTGAAAGCCATATAATAAATCCTTTATTGACCAAGCTAGTTTGGTCAAGATGACTGCATATTGGCCTTGTTCTTTTTTGATAGTTTATGGACAACCTCAACTCCATCTCAATTCATAAACATGCAAAACAATCACTTGGCCAATACTCAGCCAGCTTGAACTCACACTTGGACAATAACCCATATCAGAAGCATATTTTTAGCTGATATGTTTCTGCCCATATATAGCAGGGCGTAACTAATCGATCGAAGTCAATCATCGAAACGTAATCGATTTATCAATAGTACTCGATAATACTCAATATTTGTCGATTGATTAGTTATAATAATCAATAAAAATCGATAATCACAAATTTGGCTGGTCACACGTGTGTGTATTTATCGAGCGGTAGAACTGTGTTATTTTCTCCCACATGTATTTGCGAATCAGTGTATTCAAGAGAAGAACAGTGGGAGACAACTTAAGTAATACAATAATGGATCACAACTAAGCATTTCCTACCTTGAGAGCTTCTCATCTTTTTGCGATTTAATTTCAGAAATGAAGAGTCTAAAATTATCGGTTAAAGACCGACAGCTGAAGGGACTACCGCTGTACTTGCTGCCTGACAAGCCTCAGCAAACCTCAGTGCAAACCTAGATGAAGGCATCTGAAAACTCAACACCCACAAATAGTTTTGACCATCCTTGATAAGCGAATCAAAAAGAGGTTCAATCTGATTGAACTTTTGAAATTACAGGCATTGAACGTATTCTAAATCCGTACAAATAGGCCCGAAATGGTCCGATAGCTATCATGCAAACAAGGTTAATCAAACCGGTAGTAGTTCAGCTATTTATTTAATTTCATTTATTAATTCTACTATCAATCAACTTCTGTATATTCTATTTAGTTTAAACGCGCAGATTTATGCAGCTGGTGTATATTTGTTTATTTCCTTATTTTCATGGAAATAATTGATACAAACAGAGTGACAAAGTGATAATTTTAAGAACATAATAAATCAGCGGTATAAAAAGACATTCATTCCTTTCCACTGTACTGGCCCGGCTTGTAAGTGCCCTGCTTTTCCCTTCCTCTCTGGTTGTTAAACCAAACTCTCACCTGGAAAACAGAAAATCACCAAAGTACCTCAGTGCACTGAAGCAGCCTGAAGCTGCTAAAGGAAGATTATAGCGATTCCTGAATCTGTTTCCCTGCATTTCCAGGCTAATCTGTGACATGAGTGGAGTCTGTTCACACCCCAGTTATAGTGCTGCCTCCTCCTCGGGCCCTCAGTGTTTTGCATTTGGTCATGAAAAGGCGGGCATGTAACTTAACGCACGTAACTGATGTCAAAGCACGAGGATGTTTTTAAATGAATCAATTTACCTGTCTTCGCCAAATTTTATGTTTTTGATACTTTTCAATCAAAATCAATAAAATCGATCATTTAATTACAGAAATCGATAAAATCGATAATCACAAAAAGTTGACCGATGGATTTTTATCGATTTTCGATATTAATCGATTAATTGTAATCGATTTCAATCGATTACTATCGACTTTCATCCAGTATCGAAAATATCGATTAGTTACGCCCTGCATATAGTTAATACATGTACAATGGAACAGCATTATTAATAATTCTGGCCACAACAGACGCTTTTCATACCGGAAAACTAACAAAATGGACACCTAATGAACCACCGCCTATTTAAAAATTAGACCCGTAGCTCGAAAGGGCTACGGGTCAATAGCCCATGAGGCGAAGCCGAATGGGCTATTGACCCGTGGCCCTTGAGGGCGAAGGGTCTAATTGTTTTAGTATCACCCAACTAGTCGGACAGAAAAGGCAATAACAAAGTTAGCAAATGCAAGTTTAGGAAATATTTATTTGGGGGAAAAAACGAAGGAAAAACCGGCGAATTTCGCTACTCAATGACTATTACTATTAGACCCCTAGTAGCGTAGCCAATCAAAATGCAGGATTTGCATTAGTCCACTAGTTGGGTGATACTAATCAAGCTTAGGCTTTTATCGATTTCAATAAAGTTTAAACAGTGCTCACCTCATTCTGGATGATTTGAAATGACTTGAATCACGTGCCAATTTTTTAATTTACAGTTTGCGCTGGACGTCGAACTCTTCATGAAACAATCGGCATCATGCTTCACCTGGGAATAAATTATATATAATGGTTAACTGAGATTTATCCCTACAAAGGAGGAATGATCTATCAAAGAGCAGAACAGGAAAAGCACCTCTGGGCCTTCTTCACAACATGTATTTGCAAAGCAAGCTGGGAAGTTTTCTGCTACTCGCGAGATTAATACTCGCGTATAGCCCAGGCAAGTTTCCAGAATATTGCAGGTCAAGTATGAAATTTATTTCTCTGAAAATAAAATACAGTAAATTTTCAATAACGCAAACATTTTGCCAGAACATTCTGTCCTTCCCTTCTCCACCATCCACTACCGTGTCACGTGTCACACAACAGTGTTCCCTTTCCTGAGCCCACGTTCATCCAGTACATGACTTACAATACGATCCAAGATGGCGGAGGCTGTCCCTGACGATGATGTTACATTACCGAGAGGTTTGTAGTGCGAGTTTATTTTTGTTAAACGTCTTTTTAAAGGAGTCTCTTTTTTATTTATTTTACCCTATTTTCTCGGCTGAAATAAGCTTACAACATCAGATCTGAAGTCAGCTAAAGTGTGTAGATTTTTCATTTGTGTAGATTTGTCATTTTCAGCTTGTGTAAATTCACTTTCGTTTTCCAATCTTATTGTATCTTATGACAGCATAATTTAAAATTTAATCGATTTGAAGTTTTACAAAATTAATATGTGGTCAGATCGTTCCCTTGTCAGTCTTTTAGTCATTAATCGTTCCACAAAAAAGTCATCGTTTCATGTCAAAATAGGACAAAACATGCATGCTTCAAAATGTTAATATCTTGCTCCACAAGTGTAATTTGAATTTAATTTCTGAGAGTAGTTCACTTGATTGAACAGAACAATAAACTGTTTACAGGATCAGTAGAGTAAATGTTGATTTCACCCCAACTCCGTGTTACTGTAATGATGCAACAGAGAATTAACTCTGAAGTGTAAATTTTAGTTCTTATTTAAACCATGAATAACCCACTTGGCGTTAGCCCTAGTAAAGGGAATCAGGGAACCTCACGAGGTAAAGAAAAAATCTTTTGACCTCGGCGGGAATCGAATCCATGACCTCCGGAATAGATCAATTTACACTTCAGAGTTAATTCTCTGTTACATCATTTTTGTTCATAGTGCTATGCGGCACAACATTCTGTGTTACTGTAGCTGTTTCCAGCCCATTATTCACAGCAGTACAACCTAAACCAGCTGCGTTCACCTTGTTGTTATGTTTGTTCTATCATCCAACTGAAAGGTGGCATAATGACTTTTGCTATTAAAATTTTAATCGCACATATACACATATACTGTGAATGCCCAGAAGGGTTGCTTATTCATTTTGTGTGGGCTGTGCAAACCCTGTTATGACGCTTACAATACTTGCATTTTTTTGGCTCTTTTCTATTAATACCAAATACCAGTATAAAATTCTACTTCCTATTTTGATAGCCTGATATAATCACACAGAGAGTTTGGTGAAATTTTCTATAATTACCTACATTAACCATTACAAACCTGTGTCTGTGATTGTGACTGGTGTAAACGTAAGAATTTTATTAAATTTTGTCCCACTTTCAGACCTTAATTGCAACTAAATTGTATGTCCACTGTACATGTTTACCATCATTTGAATCTGTGTAGCTTCCCACTCTGGATTCCAAACTGCTACATGTAGCCTACATGGTCAAGGGAGAACAAAAGAGGCCTTTGTAAAGGAGGGCAGAGCCCAAAACATGCATTATAAGTGCCTGCTTATTAATTACTCACACTCTACAATGTAATGATATGCTGTTACTATTATTAAATTCAAATAAGTGTATTACTACAATAGAAATGTATTTACACTATTTTGCTTAACAGCTGCTGTTAACAAGATGATCAAGGAGATGATACCAAATGTGAGAGTTTCCAATGATGCAAGAGAACTTATTCTAAACTGCTGTACAGGTTAGTGACTTGCACTTGGCTTGTAAATAAACTTGGATATAATGAACAACCTTAAATACAGTTGTCACAGGTGTGGTGGTCTATTGGTTAGCGTGCTTGTCTCTAGATCAAGCAGTCCAGGCTGGAGCCTTGGCGGAGATATTGTGTTGTGTTCCTGTGGGCAACACTTTACTCTCACAGTGCGTCTCTCCACCCATGTACTTCATGTTAGTGGTAGTCCTGCAATGGCCCACGACTCTCATCCCATCAAGAAGGAAGTGGAAATACTTCTTCTGGGATAAGCACCAGTCTGATGGGCCACTTGGTTCATATACAGACTTTACCTTAACCATAAATACAGTTGAACCCACTATTTCAAACTGGTAGGGGAAACAAAAAAAAACAGCGTGAAATTGCTGAAGTGCCAAAATAGCCGATAGTAAAAAAACTGAAAGCCAGATCCATAGAACTGAATGGTTTTGCGAAACAACAGAGAACTTGAAATAACCAAGCTTGAAATAGCGGGCTCTAACTGTAAAGTCTAATATGTGAATGCACAAACCATGAAGTTTTGAAAGCAGAGCAGGCTGAGGTGAGAGGGTGAGAGCATGGGGCTACAGGGAGCCTGAGTGGTAGGCAGCAATTATTTTTTCAAAGAAGAAACTAACTCGACTTTTAAAAAATTTGTTTTAGTCCTTGTTAAGAACACTGTAAAATTGCTATCTTCTCAGTTTCTTCTCTTTCCAAAAGAATACCAGAAATGCCAGTTCTTTTCATGTTCCTTAAAGTGCAGAACTAATATAAGACGTTTCTCATTTTTTAACTCACGTAGTCCAGACATTTTAAGTTCAGTGTGTCAACTTTAAAAAAAATCTGAAGAAACTACTTCTCACTTAACTGTTCCTTTCCCTCCACCCTCTTTTCATTTCACTATTATTACTCTGCCTTTGCAGCTCAGTTTATCTAGTAGTTCATCTGTAGTTATTTAGTATGGAAAGCCCACGATGGATAAGCTCTATGGTTTCTTTGGGCTTTCCTGCCATATTTTAACACATCTTCGTAAACAAGCTGGCGAGCAAATAACAAAAAGTAATGTGCTCTTCAGTCCATTCCAGTTTTTAAAACTGTACTCTGAATTGATATACAGTATTTTGTGTGAAATAAAACAATGAACTAATTGGATACATCTAAATACCTCTTTCTAACTGAGTTCGAGGTCCATACCATAAGTTACGGACCGAGTTTTTTCCCTTCGATTTATGGCCCAAACGCGAAGCGCACGGGCCATAAATCGTAGTGGAAAAAACGAGGATCCATAACTCACAGTACGGGCTGAGAAGATGAGGTTAGCAAGATATTTATTATATCTCTATTGTGTGTCTGACGAGTTCGGGAACGATTTTTATCCATGAGGAACGGCTTCGAATTTCTGAATCAGGTCGAAAGCAAAACAAATGAATTAAGTCGTTACCACGCCTTGGCAGACAATTTAGAGTAAAAGAAAGTTTTAAACCTTTACTTGCTAAATAAGTTAAGCAATTTTGACGATAAATCATGCAACAGTTTGGCAACACAAACAACTTGTGCGGGAGAGTACGGCCCGCTAAATTGACCAATCACAGTGCGCGTACTACCATAGAGATATAATAATGAACAGTATACTACAGTATATAGTATACTGTACTATAGCACTGCTACATGATGATCTGTATGCTGCAGATCAACATGTAGTGAGCAGTGGTACATGTATAATTTATACATGTAGTGTGTACTTACATCTCAGTTACAATGGTTGCGCATGTAATATTGTTAATATTTATGCATGTATCTTTCTGATTGTCTTCCTTGTAGAGTTCATTCATTTAGTTTCATCAGAGGCAAATGACATTTGCAATCGTCAGTTGAAAAAGACTATTCTTCCAGAGCATGTATTCCAAGCTTTACAGGTAAAGTACCCAAAATAATTATTAATCATGTTCAGTTAGTACAGTATTTAGTGCACTCTCTCTTCTACATGTACTTATAATCGTTTCTCTTACCTCTCATCATCCCTTCTTGTGAGACTTTAATTAAATATAAGCTCCAAAGTTTAGTTAGGGAGGAAATATTGTGTATTAAGTGAAAAACCATCTTGGAAAATCCACATTGTTGATAGTATTCACATTTAAGAGAGATGGGCTGGCTATCCTCCCCTATGCACAAATTCACTGTAAGATACAGTGAAAGTTAAGTTAATTGTGTGCATGTTCTTACAGTCATGTATTTAACCTTGGGAAAGTAGACAGTGGCAGGTCTAGGGGAGGGGCCCGGGGGTACAACCCCCCTACCCCCTATTTTGCTGGCAAAAAAAGAAAAAAATGACTGAAGGATAATTCATGGTTATGTGGGCCACAGTTTATCAACAAGCTAATACTACAGATTTTTCTTGAGTCTTTTCTTAACTTCTATTATCAGCACTGTTAAAACATTTTAACTACGGTTAAACTGGCTGGTCTAAACGTCCAGATTAATATCAGTGGGGACAGGATTTTTAGACCTGTGTTAGTCTTGAAGCCCCAGCTGTTAGTTTACCATCTTTTCTTTTCCAGGGATTGGGGTTCCATTCTTACATTGAAGAAGTCAGATCAGTTCTTCAAGAATGCAAAACTCAAGCTGCTGTAAGTATTAGGACTGTCTAAAACTACATGTAGGCTTAGATTAGCATGCAATTGATCAATGAATTGCCAACAAAATTATCTCAGTTTTGTTGAACAGTAGTCATCAGAATGTCAGCGCAATCATGTTTGAAAGCAAGGATGGCTATAATACTGGCAAGGAAGAAAATGAATTATCACATGGAAAAACATTACATATTAGTTTTAATTATTATCTTGTTAAGAATGGCTCATCACTATATTTTAAGTCCTTGTACATGTATAGCAAACCTCCTATTAAATCACTCTAAGTGTCTTCAAAACATTCTTGTGAAATTCAAAACAGTAAGCTCACTGGGACCTTTTTAATTTGATAAACCAAAAAAAAAAGATAGAAGAGACTTTTGTATACATGGTCTCTATATACGGTGTAAACCTTACAATGCATGTATGTAAATTTGTACATACACTTCAACTACAGTAGCATAATTTATCATAGTTTAAAGCAACATTAGACATAAAAAAATCAAATACTGTTTGTGATAACTTTGTAAAATTGTTTCTTGGATTTCATTGCAGAACAAAAGAAGGGCAAGCACACGGCTAGAGAACCTGGTATGTTTGTTTAAACTAATCCTATTGTTCGCTGTGATATCCCTTGAACATGTATGTATAATAATGGCACAGGTCAGGAAAAAAGCTTTTCAAAGCTGTAGGGAGTTAAGTAAGTAAATATGTGTTTCTGATAATAAGGAGCATGTGCCCACTCTGTGCAAATTAGTGTTAGAGCCTTTAGCAGCTGTTTTTGCATAATCTCAGAGGCAATTGTACATGTTGGTAAATACTCACGCATGGATCTACTTGTAGGATAGTGGATGATTTCCCGAAACAATGAGTGCCAAAGTTTCAAGCTTCTAGAGGAGTCTAGGGCTATTCTCTAATGAAGTGTTTTGGATTTCAAACTTTTGTTGCCTTTCCTGAGTTTCAAAGTCATTCTGAAAAATTGGACCGATTTCTGTAAAACAGTGGAAACGGGGGCAGATCTGTGCCTGAATGCTAGTTTCCTTTTTAGTTTTAAATAGTTAATTTTTAGTGTTATTTTGTTATATTTTTGTTACCAGGGAATACCAGAGGAAGAGTTGCTCAGACAACAGCAAGAACTCTTTCAACAAGCCAGGCTGCAGCAGGCACAGGTATTAAATTGCTTTTGTGATGGGCTAGCATATTAGATAATGTGGAGAGAAGAAATACATATACCTATAGTTGCTTCATGCTACAGCAAACGGAGATTATAAGCATCAGCCTGGTGGACCACTTGGCAGTTCAGTTAGCCTCGTGTTAGCCAAGTATATTAATCAAGACAGTTAGTGGTAAGTGGGGGATCACAGATGCTGGCTCACAGCAAGCTGTTAGTGGGCAATCTGTGATCTACCATCGTGTACTGTGCATCAGCTACATTGCAGTGACCAGTACATGTGTGCTTCTAGTCACTTAACACTTCAGAAATTACATCCAATGCTGATAAGCTAATGTAAAGTGCTAAGGTAAAGTCAGTATCAGGTGGAAGTGTCCCTGATGCTGCTGGAGATTACACATCTATCTACACACACTGAAGAGTTTATTTCACATTTTATCTTTTTAAATTGATTTGGTTTAATTTTTGACTTCTTATCCTTCAGGCTGAACAAGAAGAATTCCAACAACTTCAACAAGCACAGACAGCGGCCTACCAACAACAACAACAACAACAACAAATGCAGCAGCCAAGCACATCTACTGCACAACCTGTAGCCTCACCGTTAAATAAATAACATGATAGCTGTTGACAAACTGTGTTGTTATAGTGTCTTAATGCATTAAATAATTAAAGTCCACCTGAAATAGAGTTTTATGTTTCTATCAAAAAAAATGCACCGTTTGCATTCCACATAAATTTATGTTAAAAGCAAAAGCAATTTTGAGTAGTTTTCAAGCTATAACGTTTGTCAATATACCACATGACCAGGGGTGCAATAACATTGTAGCAACCCATCATTCAGGCTGAAAATTAAAATAAACATACCACGAGGGGTATGTGTAGACCGGCCAGCTGACCGACCGACTGACTGTTCAACCAACGGACAGACCAACTCAGTGTGAAGTAAAAAGTCATTATTGTATCCTAGTACATCTACCATAAACAAACAACAACTACAATCTAGTGCACATTAGTGTGACTGTAAGTTAATTTCTGTGGGAGTGCAAATCCAACTACAATCAGGGACAAAAGTAGCTCACACTGACAGAAAACAAACCTTCTATCTTCAAATGCAATTAGTCCTGCTTACACTCCTCTTATCATATGGGAGACACAGTGACATCATGGTTAATGCACTCGTCTCTAGATTAAGTGGTTTGGGTTCAAACCCTGGCTGGGGGCATTGTGTTGTGTTCTTGAACATGACACATTACTCTCACAGTTCCTCTCTCCACCCAAGTCTATAAATGGCTGGATACAGGCCAGCTTGATGGACCAAGCAGACCTTACACTCAATTTCACCCCTCCCCTTCTCTCTTTCCAGTGTCATAGCACATGATAGCATGGACAAAGCCTGTTTCACCATTGGCTGTAAATTAAGTTCTATTTATAGCACGGAGGTTTTCTGTATTTTATAATAATAATATTAATAATAATAATAATAATAATAATAATAATAATACTAAATTGTGTAATGTCGTTTCTTCAATATTTATCAACTTTTTGTTCCTCATTTCGCCATGGCCGTATTTATGTCTATTTATTTACATTATCGTATAAATAAACAGCGGGACAAGTCGTTCGAATTCTCCTTAATTCTCTCGACTGTTGATCTTTAATTTCAAAACATTTAATCACGGCTTGAATCATTCGAAAATTTATACAGCTCGTCAATTTTGTGACTTTCAGTGTCTTTCTTTTTCAGCAATCGAGTATGGTTAAACCTGTATACGTATGAGTGGGCACTTTCGGGAAATGAGCGGCTAGCTTTTTTCTTAAAAGAGACTTCTCTGACTTTATAAAAACGTTCGTGCGAGAATTTATTCAATGCAGAGCATAACTGCGATAAGATATTGAGCATTTAGGTCAGAAATCAAAGAATAACAAACTTGACACGGTGCAAGCGACCGTGAAACAGCCTTAAACGGAAGATGATGAAAACCCGAGGAACTCTTACATACTCGTCGTCTCGGGTACAAATCAAGGAGACTGGCCTCACTTAGGGTGTTGACGACGAAACATCACCATTTTTAGTTGTCAAAGTATCGTTTAGGGTGCACTCGAAGAAATAATAATTAAAAGAAACGCTCTTATTTCATTTCTGTTTTCTGGCTTGATTTCTGTTGATCTCTCGATTACGCGAGTCAGGTCTACAAGTGCCCACGGGATCCTCTCTTGAACAATAGCTAGTAATTGAACCTATTCCGTTTTAAGTGGTATCTTTTAGGGGTATAATGAAGCTCAGACAGTGTCCACATAAGTCTCCCGTATAAGTTATATTTAAATTTTTACCGACGCGCATTCCTTGACTTTTCATATGGGATTCCCCCCGGGGTTTCCTAATGTTTAACGGGAAGTCAAGGAGTGAAGGAGTGATGGAGTGAAATCGCTTCACCACTACAATTTGGAAAATAATAAATATTTTCCAAGTTAAAAATAAAGCGAGATGCATCAGCCAGTTCTGATATTTATGTCAGAAAAAAAGCTTCTTTTAAAATGTAGGCATTCTAACTACTTATACCATGGAGTAAATCGCCTACGTCAATATGCAAACTGTTTTAGCTGTTCCGCAAGTCACAAGGATACGTCCATCTGGCGCTGTTGCTATTCCAACAGGGTTTGGTAAATTAGTGATAGTTTTGCCAGTGAAGCGACCGTCTAAAGAAAACTGCTGAACTCGGTAATTGCCGTTATCACAAACAAGAAGATTATTGGGGCTGTTTAGAAGCATACCACGCAGCAAGTTAAATTATCCGTCTTGATTTCCTTGTTTTCCAAACTTGTACAAGAAAGTTCCTGACTGATTGAAAACTTTAATACAGTAATTGCCTCCATCGGCTACAAGAAAAATGTTTTTGTAAGGAATGCACCTTGCTGGATTGTTGAGTTTGTCTGGGCCGCTGTCTCCAAACATGGTAATAGTCTCACCATCTTGTGTAATGACCTGTATCCTATCATCGCCATACTCGGTTACAACAATGCGGTGCTGTTCATCCAAGCAAACATCAACCGGGTAGAAAAACTCTCCTTTTGATGCACCGTATTTTCCAAAAGATTTTACAACAGTTCCTGTCTGGACATCTAATTGTTGTATTCTATTGTTTACAGGATCTGCAATCAGAATCTCGCTATCATTTAAATATGTTACGCCCCATGGGTGGTTAAATTGTCCGGTATTTCGTCCAAGGCTGCCAAACAGTTGCCTTCTTTATCGAATATATAAACACAGTCTCCTTCATAATCTGTTATTGCAATCTTCCCTGTCCCATGTACAGCAATTCCAGCTGGCGCGTGAAGCTCATCTCCTTGAAATAACTTTAAGTTCAACTCACCGACTACAACAAGTTCGCGTTCTTTCACTTGGGTAGTAAAAGGGCAGTTCGGAAGTTTATCGTCGTTGATTTTCACTTCAATGTAATAGGCGCCCGGCACTTTTGGTGTAAAATCCACCTTGAATTTACCATTTTCACGTTCCTTGTTAACAATTACATTTGTCACGTCTTCAGTAGGTTCAATGAGAACTTCAATTTGATTTTTAAGATCAGGCTGGTCACTTATCTCTCCCTCAGGTGTTCTGGGGCATAATATCAATTGTGCTGCTACACCGGCCTGAAGAATTTGATCCAGTCCTTCCAGAGTGCACTGACTCACATCAACCCCCTCGGTTGTGATATCACCCAGTCTCAATCCCTCCAGAGAGGCCGCGGTAAATTTAATGAATGAAGTCTTGTGGTGTTTTGGCATTTCAATGTCACGAAGCTCTCTAAATCTGTGTTTGAGAGTTTCCTTGTTTTGCATGATATGTGAGCTTGAGCTTCTCTGTACCAGATTTTGTGTAAACTCGACCGCTTGGATCATTTGTTTGAGCAGTGATTCCACTTTCTCCTTAGCCGAGTTAATTTTCTCTAGTCTCGTACCAAGTGACACAGGGTGCCACTACCCAAAGACATATTAATGTAGCAAATATTTTGCCGATTTGGGATGAGCGAGCAGACGGTTTAATTACTTATAAACATGTGTGACGGAATAACAACGACCTTGAAATGAAACAATCTTACTGATGCAACTACAGGAGCCCGGGGGCGCCTTTGGCTGGGAGGGGGGGGCGCCCCCGGTGAACCATTTGCATGCAAAATTCTTACAAGTTGTCCAAATTTTTACGAGAGAGTCAAAAGGAAACGAGGCCTTATGATGCACTAACAATGGCCTGCATATGAAGTGAAAATATTCTTACATATGAATCTATCATATGAGCTCAAAAAGAACACTTTAAAACTTAAAAGAAATAGCTGTCTCTTCCATTTCGACGGCCGAAGATATCAATGATACGATCCATGTCATTGTTGACTACAGAGTTGGCATATGCCTTTTCAGTGTTAATATGTGCAATGTTGCTGACACCTTGTTGCCCCATGGTACTGCGGAGGTAAGTTTTCAATCGGCGCAACGCACTGAATGATCACTCTGCTAACACGATGTAGCAGGTATCACTGCAAGGATATGCACCACCTTAGATAATATATCGAATAGATCATTCCCGTGCATTGTCTCTAGCAAATCAAATGAGCAGTGGTTGCCTAGCACGTGACTCAGATCTTCGGAGAGTCTCCAGACTCCAGTTGATAATCTACGATATGATTCTAGAATATTATACCGAAACTGATTCTAATTAATTTACAACACCAGCTAGTGCAGTGCAGCCCACCCCCGCGCCAAAAAAAAAATTAGATGTATACCATGATCCCTTACTAAAGGCCTAGCTAAACTAGGAAACATTGTTGCGGAGGCAAATGTTTCCCAGTTTAGCCGCGCGGGAAACATACGTTGCGGAAGCAAATTTTGCTGCTCGGAAACAAAAAATGTTTTTGCCTGGAGTCAAAAACATTTTTGGTTCCGAAACATATGCGTCCGAAACATATGTTTCCTAGTTTAGCCACCATGAAAACAATGTTGAAGACTGCATGAACAGGGCCAAAATAAGGTATTACAAGGTCAAAATTTATGGGGGAACAAGCCCTGTAACAAACTCAGAAGAAGTCTCCCCAGACTTCTTCGAAAGTAGGTTTATTATAATGCGCATTAGTGACACTTTGTTTTCCGAAACAATGTTTTCTCGTTTAGCCACCGGAGCAGCAAAACATTTTGTTTCCCGCTAATTTAGCCACCCCGGGAAACATAATAAGAAACAATGTTTCCGCAACAATGTTTCCGCAACAATGTTTCCAGTTTAACCAGGCCTTAATGACCAGAAGCTCGTCACGTGCTGGGCAACCGGGGGCTCGTGTCAATTTTACTGGCTTAACAATGCCGACTTCAGGTAAAAATAGAAAATATCTATCTATTCAAAAAAAGGCTTGAAAACATCTTTAAAAACTGGCTTTTCCCAAAGTTCTCTTGCTGCCCAAAATATCTGAGTTGCCCCAATTTTTTTTTTTTTTTTTTTTT
>JAEMPF020007318.1:10473-23130 GCA_022496165.2 Catalaphyllia jardinei | reverse complement strand
CCCCCCCCCCCCCCGCAGCCCCCACGCCCCCAGGTCTTTACACCTATAAGTTATAGGCTCCTCCTCCTCCAGAGTTAAGCTAAAAGTTGGCTTTAATACTACGGAGCCCCGTAAATGTACCTGAAATGGAGTTCTAACCTTGCTTGCTATAATGATGAAGTCTTAAAAAACTAAATGCAACCCTAAACAAAGTTCTCTGACCAAAGTGTGGAAAGCCCCAAGTTCTTGTCTCTTCAAGAATATTTTGCAAAACCGATGTTTTCGACGGTTTTGAAGCTGAAGATGACGTCGCTTAAGGCCAAATTAAAATAAGAAATAAATTTGCTGCAGCAAAATTTCGTCCTCGATACCTGCCATGTTGTTTTGATGCGATTTTCCCATCAGCACAAAGCGCCTGTAATTTTGACACTTCCGCTGACTGAAATGTAGGCAAAAGTCGGCTCGGCGATCGTTCGCGATTATCCGCGATTATGTGGAAACAATTCTCTTTGCAATCGTCTGCGATCATATGGAAACCAGCCTTAAAACAAAACACAGGAGGCAGCCCAATGTAAATGGCTTTTGATTTCAAATGGAAACGACAGCATTTTCATTTGTGGATGACTAAGCGCAAAACGGCTGAACATGGGCAGTATGAGTCACGCGCTCACCCCGCCATCATTCCCGCCGTTTCATTTTCAAAATGGCGGACGACGAATCAAAAACAAACACGTCATTGGACCATTTAGGGATCAAGCCTGAGTCATACCCAGTTTTGTCTCCTTTAGGGGTTTTAATAATTTAAATTTTTCGACAAGCAGCTCCCATCTCTTTATCTGCGCGTCTCTCCCTGGGGAATTTTCATTAGTTTTTACAGTATTTTGACCTATACTGTAGGATTATGTATTGCAGTAAATGTGTACTTCAGATTAAAAGAGACTGGAAACCTAAAAGAGTGTACCAATATATACGTCATGTGATACTTTACAACAAAAACTTGGGTCACTATTTTTTCACCACACACCGCTATTGCGGCAAATGACGGTGACGAGGATTGAAAGGGGTTGACTGTGGGTAATGGTGATTGATCCGGTAGATGGCATCTATGTGTATCTGTGCACCTCTCCCCACCAGAGAGCCCTCCAATTTTTCCTCAGGGTGGAGTGGGTACAGCTGCACAAAAGAAGACTTCCTTGATGCAGATTTGTTTAAATATTAAAATTAATGAAAGAAACTAATTAACTTCAGGCTAGTTATAAGAACAGAGAAAGTTGACTTTCATTGTTCACAACCTCCAGATCCATCAACACAGTTCTGCAATTTTGGCACCCTGTGCATGCTGTGATAAGACGTGGAGAAGTTGAAGTTGGCTGCTTAAAATTCTTGTGACAGACTACCCAATGAAAAGATAGAAGTTGATCAACTGCAAGTTAGAGCTTCCATCCACCACAGTAACTAGGCTGAGATAGTCTTCTGATCAAACTACGATGGCCCAAGTATGAACAAAAGTATTTACGAAACAAAGTTTAACAGAGGCCAGTTAAATTATATACGATAGCCAGGATGATAACTTAAAACGAAAATCATTTAGGATCGAAACAAGCTTGAGTGTTCTTCCTACGAAACTTGTACCTAAATAAGCCATTTTACAGTTGTGTGCTTAGTTACCTGGCCTATGACTGCAAGCTGGAGCTGACGGAGCAGGAACACAATCAGGCTTGTTAAATATTACAGAAGGCTTTAAAAAACATCCTCTCAGCTCACAGCTTAAAGCTATTCAATTCATTATTTGGTTCCAACTGGTGATGAACTTCAACCAAATACAAGGGCTTCAATTTAGCACAATGCACCCGAGTAATTAATTTAACTCAACGCTTAACACGAGATAATGCAAAGTGAAAAATATATACCAATATTTACTAATATTTACAACGTGGAAGAGTATTTACAAGCGGTTAAACCAAGAGCATGTTAAAAGACTTCTCCGTTACAACGTGCATCCCATAAACAAGGTCGTTATTCTCGTTAAGTTTTCTGATACTGAAATAAATTGCATCATGTACCAAGATGCCAAACTTCAAAGAAAAAGGATAAATCGTTCTTGCCAAAACACGAGAGTCAAAAATGTAACCAACGCACACAAAAGTTCGGACCAGCTTTGATGAAAATTCATTTTCATGTAAAAACTTTCGCCTCATATCATTTTATAAAAATATTTTTTTCCGTTTGCTGTACGTTCCCGGGTAGTGAGGTGCGTCCACAAAGCGCCGCAGAAATTTAAAAACGCAGCTTTATTTTTACGGTTAGGCCTACCGTCCACACCAATTCGTCACAGAAGCGGAGAACGCTCTTCAAAACGGAGGAATTTGAAAACGCCGCTCTCCGTTTTCGTGTGGACGAAAAACGTTTTGAAAACGGAGCTTTTCGACAACGATGCCGTGTCACGATTATTAAGTGATTTCCCTGACTGAGTCTTCTTCAAACACAAATCCCAAGTGACCGGCGATTATCGCGTTTTCAAATTCCTCTGGCGTAGTGTGGACGGAAAACATTTGATACGCTTTCAGAGTGTAAACACCGTTTTCAAATTCCTCCACGGTAGTGTGGACGGAAAACATTTGATGCGTTTCAGAGTGAAACCTCCGTTTTTAAATTCCTCCGACGCAGTGTGCTCGGGGCAATAATATCCGCTTGCGTTAGTTTAAGAACTTGTAATAGACTGGATAGAAAAGGGCTGTAAATAACAACTGTCTAATAAAACAAACAGTTGCCTATCACTACGGATCCGCGGGTATTTCAAGTCATAACGAACCTGAATGCGAAACATTCATATGAAAATATATTCCATACACACGTTCATTTTCAGGCAGATCAAACCTTTGCACGAGGGCGCACGAGGACTCGCGAGGACACGGGAAAAAGGCGTTTCAATTGTCTGTTGTGGTTTTGTGCTACGTGACAGTTACTGAGCATAATTATGCAGGTTTGTTTTTAAAGTGCATAAAAAGCAAGTTTTAATTTGCATCTGAATGAAGTCAGTATCAAACAAATCTCTGCTGTAATAACACGATTGTTCTTCAGAGTGTTCAGGTCTTCAGCTGGGCAAAGGAAGGGCGAAACTTCAGGATCCTCTAGACAACTGAAATCTGACTAAGGTATGATAACTAATGTGCAGCCAGGCACAAATCATGCTTTGTCAGTTTATGCTCACAGGTAATCTTCTGATATGATGCCGGTACAATTTCCACCAGTATGCAAGTTTTCTTATGTACATGAGTATATTTCGGCTGCGTTTTTCTTTCGGCCCTTTTTGAATGCCAAAAATTCCCCGAATTGAAACTTCAATTCAGAAAATCTTCTTGGAGTAGAAAAAAAACCTGAAGGTTACTATGAATAGATGCCTAATTGCTTTTTACTCGAGGTTTCGCGCTTCGATATAACTTCTAATTTACCCGTGACTAAATTAATACTGAATGCAAGCGTTGGTGCGTATAGCAAGATCACATTACTATATAAAAAAATAACGGCTTTGTAGCTTTTGCTAAAGTTATTGGTATCTAAAAAGGGAACTTTGTCGCCAGTATGGCCTGATACTCTATGGAGACGACGCTCGTAAAATTTAATTCTGTTACTTTTATTTGTAGCCTGCCCGAGTTAAAGGGGTTTATTCGGGCGAATTGAAAAATCGGATCGACGGCTGAATTTCAGGCCAGTCGGTATGAATTTGTGGGTCACCTAAGTTTTAAAGCAAAAATTAAAGATAATAAGAAATAAAAAAAGACTCGAATAGAGATCAAAGATTTCACTTTGACCGCTAAATTGCTCATATGCTAGATATGAATTGCAAATGATAAAATGTTTGTTTAATCATCACATGGCAACTTGTGGACGAGGAATCTATAGGATTCATTTGTACAATGCACGCGTTAGACCTCACAGACAGATGTTTTTGTGAACAAAAAAGACTAAAGCATGCGATTTAACTAAAAATCATTAACTGTAACTTTTAGGGTGTATTTCTTTGGAAAAGTCCGACAAAGATTGGATTGTGAAATCCAAACTTGTATTTGGCGTTACTTGAACAAACAGATTAAAACAAGATCAAAGCAAGATCACTCTGATCACGGTGCCGCAATATCAATGACCAAAAAATCCTTGCGCAGAGTGCATTCTTTGGTTCCCTTGACGCACCGTGATCCGAGAGGTTTTGGATAAATCTGTTAAGATGCGTTTCTTTAAAAAGATCCATTTTGCCTTTCTTTACTAAACATTAATTCAAGATCATTTGGATCATGGTGGATCAAAGGAACCGAAAAATTCCACTCTGGGCAAGGATTCTTCGGTTTCTTTGATGCGCCATGATCCGAGCTCTGCCTCCTCCACAGGCTTTTCTTATTTTTTCTTAGCGATTTGGGAGTCTGGGAGTGAACAAAAGAGCGCGAGCGGGACCTGGTAGCCAGTGAGGAGCGCGAGCGCAGGGTGCAATGGGATCCCCTGCGCCCCTACTCACTAGTTAATTTGCTAATCATACTTTCGCGCGGGCGACTGGGGACGAGGCAGATCCGAGCTAATCTTGGATTGATCTGATGACAAAAAACTTAAAAACGGTTTTCGGATTAAAGAATTCAATGGTGAAATGAAATCTACCATTAGTAACTACATTAAGGAACGCATTTCGATTTAAGAATCCAATCTTTAATTTCCCCCTTGAAAAGCACCCTAATTTGAGTAATCATCATCATAAACTTTATTTCTATTCGGATTGTAAATAGCACTATTGTGCTAGTATCTCCGAAATACAATTAGTTACAAACTAGGACAATCAAATACAATGTAATAATCATATATAAAAACTAACTATTAACTAAAGCTTAAAAAAAAAAAGAAACGGAAAAAAGAAGGCTCCATGCTCGTCCATTAGGTCTTAGATTGTTTGAGTTTGTATTTAAACAAAGATAGTGTGTCAGCCTTCCTAGTAGTGTCCGGAAATTTGTTCCATGCATTAGGGGCCAGATGACGAAAAGAGCATAACCTCTCAGATTATAAGAACCAGCATCACGCGCCTGTGGATAAGTTCGTAAATACGACGGTGCCGCACCCTGCAAGCATTTATAAAGGATAACTAACATATTCTGTACTCTCCTTTGTTCCTTGAGTTCAACCTGGAAACCTCACACTTATTGAAGACATTGAAATGTACACCGGAAAATACCTTGCAGTTTCCAATCCGTATCTACCTTTTTATATTGGGGATCGTTCAGCGTCAATATCTCACACTCGCTTGCGACTTAATTTTAGTGCCCTAAAATACCACCTTTTCCAGAAAAATTGTTGTTTATCACCAGCCTGGCCTCTGTGCGATGCACCTGTTGAAAATCCCAAACACTTTTTTCTGTACGGCCCAAGTTTTGCTGCTCTGCGTGAAATGTTATTTGCCTCCGCAGGACAGTTACCCGGAAATAGATGACACTGTGTTTCCGATGATAAAAAAATTGATTGGTTCTTATATAGTATTTCTCACGCCCAATCATTTATTTTCTTGTTCGATCGTCATGTGTGTTATGTATTGTGAACAGCATAAGCTCTCTAGATGAGCTCTTTTTGCTCTTATAATTAGAACAAATGTTGTAATAAATAGGCATTTTAAATAAAAAAAGTAAAACGTCCCTAAACAGATTTGTTAGGCCCGGTTTAAACGTCGCATTTTACATGCGCCGAATCGAATTGCTAAATTAAGTGCATGTAAAATGCGACGTCTAAATCAATTAAATGCGACATGTTTCAATTCGATGCGAGTCAGTCGAATATTCGACTGATCCAGTCGAATATGCGACTGAACTTCGACAGTTCATTTAAACGCCGCATTTTATATGTGCCGAATTGAATTGAAATTATGTTGAATAATTTGTTTGCTTGAATGGGAATTTCAAACACGTCACTCGCGCTCAGCAATTTTAATCGGCAAAACAATGCGACGTTTAAATCAAATCAGCCGAACGTATTCATTCGAGTCGACTAAAATTAGTAATTGATTCGGCGCATGTAAAATGTGACGTTTAAACCAGGCCTATAACCATTTGAATAGTTTGTAACGTAATCAAATTGCAATAGCTTGAGCTGCAGCAACCAAGTGTCCATGCATTGTCCGTAAAAACAGGTGTCCGTACTAACAGATGTCCTTACTAATAGGTGTCCGTACGAATTGGAAGGACAAACCAGACTGTGCCGGAAAACAGTGTTTCACTCTTCGTCCACGCCACGCTGGAGAAATTTGAAAGCGCAACAATTAACATTTTTAAAGTAACGTCATCGCTTTCAAAAAGCTCCTTTTTCAAAATGTTTTCCGTCCACACGAAAACTTTTGTTTTCAAATTCCTCCAGTTTGATTCCAAGAGCATTTTCTAAAAGGTCCGTTTGCCTGATAGATCAGTGTGGAAGATACGTAGGCTTAACCGTGGAAAGAAAGCTGAGGCAAGCTCTTAGAACGTTGAAGTCAATTCATAAATAGAACGCTGCCTCCTCAGGCTAGACGTCGCAAAGAAAGCTGAGGCAAGCTCTTAGAACGTTGAAGTCAATTCATAGGTAGAATGCTACCTTCTCAGGCTAGACGTCGCAAAGCTGTTTGTTGGCCCTTGAGGTAAATCACCAACGTCAGCAAAAATCATTTATAAAATTAATTGGACATGGAAAAATGGTTTCAATTTCACTATCATTGCAGATGCGGGAGGCGCGATGGCCTCATGGTTGGTGCGCTCGATTCCGGAGCGAGCGGCCTGGGTTCGAACCCTAGGAGAAATTGCGTTGTGTTCTTGGACAAGACACTCAACTCTCACGGTGCTTCTCTCCATCCAGGTGTATAAATGAGTACCGGCGAATTTAATGCTGGGGATAACCCTAGCATCCCATCCAAGGGGGAGTAGAAACACTTCTAGTCGCTTAACGCTTCTAAAACCGGGATAAGCTCTGGCCAGATGAGCTACTTGGCTCGTATGCAGACTTTTTACCTTATCATTGCAGACATCGAGGACTGCCACGATGCTATTCTCACAATAGACACGAATATTTCGTCCAGGATTATGTAGTTTCTGTTTTACGAATATTGGAAAAACGGGAAGCTAGAGCTATCATTCGCACTAAGCCCTCAATTCGTCGATCAAGTTTGTCGTTCAAGAACCCCTTAAGCAGATTGCTTTGACGTACAATCCCTCTTATGCATGTCTTTACACTGACAAGTGGTTACTTTTCTCTAGGAAAATCACACATTGGATTCTTAAACCTAATTATGTTCCTCTTTTATAGCTACTAAACAGATCAATCAAAGATCATTCGGATCATGGTGCATCAATTAAAGATCCGAAGAATTCACCCTGAGCAAGGATTCTTCTATTCCTTTGATGCACTATAATCAATAAATCAAACACAAATGCATGCACCCTAATTTGAGTTCAATCTGGAAGCGCTACACTCTTTTAAGAAACGTAGAATCCGTTAACGGAGTTAAGAATGCAAACTTGTTTAAGAAAACTTTCCTAAGTTCGTCTACACGGATTATGTGTCTTTAGTATGATATTGTAAAAAAAGAGCCATTATTGGAGTATTGACTTGTTATCTCTCTCTTATTCAACAGTGTTCAACAAACAAAAAAACTGAGAAGGTATGAATTCTGTTCATCTTATCCTGGTTCTACTGTTACAATGGATACAAGTAACACACCAACAGCAACCCAGCTATCCAAATTTGTATTTTTCTTCTAAAGATATCAATCACTTACGGCAACAAGCGCTAACAACACATCGCGACATTTTCGCTCGCTTGAAGGAAGCAGCTGAAGAAATAAAGAAGAAACCGTCGAAATTCCTTCCTCCCCGTGATTGGGACAAATTCGCAAGCAGATGGAACGAAGATCATGGAAATAACTTTGGAGCTCTAGCAATGTACTGTGTTTTAAACGACAAGGATCTCTTAGCAAGAGATGTTGCCATGCAGTTCTTTGACGCCTTTGTCTCCTTACCCAACTGGCGTGTACGCGCTTCCATGGTGGATGATGTTCCAGTGGCACATAGCTTGGTTGCTGTAGCAACGGCTTACGACTTTATGTACGAGCATCTTAATGACACACTTCGATCAAAAGTCCTTCAAAAGGTGTCAGAGGTTAGCAAGGAGCTTTACGAAAGATCATTTAAGCTTTCTTGGGGCACACAGTATATTCAAAATCACGTTGCAACTAATTACCTCGCTTTTTTCACTGGTGCTTTAGTCGTTGAAAACCATAACAAAGATGCGAAAATTTGGAAGGAAAGAGCTCATCTCATGCTCAACAGAACGATGTTTCTTCTAAGCCATGTCGTAGATGGTTCAATGGAGGAAGGAGTTGCTTACGGTTCGTATACCTCAAGGTCTTTGACACAGTACATTTTCTTGGCCAAGAGACATCTTGGTCTTGATTTGACAAACAACATTTGGTTGCGACAACACTTTTGGTTCCTTTACCGCACCATTCTTCCAGGTTTTACTGAAACGGTCGGCATTGCTGATTCAAACCCCAATTGGTTTTACGGTCCCGAAAGTCAACTCGTTTTCTTGGATAATTTTGTCATGAGAAATGGTTATGGAAACTGGCTGGCAAGTAATATTCGTAGATTACGATCGAAAGATCCTCAACTAAAAGGTACCTTTGGGCATCGTTACTGCACACTTCACACTGAATTTTTATTCTTCGATGCTAGTATTCCAGAGAAAGAACCACCTAATGCATACATTCCTCGTCTGCATATTTTCGAAGACTGGGGTGTCGTTACCTATGGAGGTGGCGCTCTGGATAAAGATGGGCAGAGAAGTACCTTCCTTTCGTTCAAGTCCAGCGTTTTGCATGGAAGGGCAGTGAACGAAATTGTTAGACGCAAACCTTATGACTGGATATCAGGATGGCATAATTTCAATCCAGGCCACGAACACCCGGACCAAGGTTCGTTTGTATTTGCACCCAGTGGGATTCCTTTCATCACTGAGGCCCTTTACGGGCCAAAATACACGTGGCTCAACAACGTACTCCTATTTGGACCCTCAACCAAACCCACTTGTTCTGGGCCTTTTGAGGGTCAAATTGGAGACTGTGGAAAATGGATGACTTTCAACGACGAAAAAATATGGTTTGCTGACGCTGGTGTCGTTGCTGCCGCTCAATCTGAAGAAGTGGTTTTCATGAGTGGCCAAATGTCTGGATGGTACAAATCTTCCCTTGGACTTACAAGTGTTTATCGTGCTCTTCTCCTGTTACGACCTGGGGTTCTTTTAGTAGTTGACCACATTGAGACAAAACCAAACAGCCCCACCCGATACGTTGGAGCGTTTTTTCATAACAGAGACGCGCCCTTTGAGCTAAAAGAAGACCAACATGGAGAAACAGTTGGCTCAATTACCTTGCGTGGTGAAAGGCATCTTGTTCTCTTAGGAAATTCTCATAGAGATCGCAGCATCATACATTCCCAAAAAACTGAATATCCAAGTGAGAGTAGACCTAGAAAGACTAATTTCCTCAACATCACAACAAGACTGAAGCAGAGGCAAACAAGATTGGCGTATGTTTTTGTTGCGCCTGAAAATAAAGTAACGAAACCTCATTTACAAGACGATGAAAATGGCGTGCATGTTTCTTTAGAAATCAATGGGCTCTCGTATGATATATCAATTGCTACCAAGTTGAATTCTTCACGAGGAAGGCGTAAGTTCCTTGGCTTTGATGGACTTACAAGAGTTCAAGTTGGCGAACAGTGTGTGATAAAGTTTGAATTACGGAACAAAGCGGCAACTCAGAGCATTATCAAATGGGCCGTTAGTCCAGTAGTTTCTTTCAAAACAAATTTCGTTATTTTCTTTGCATGGATCCTTGGTTTCCTTGCAATACTTCGAAGTACTTTCCCTAAATTTCGACGGCGCATTTGTACTATATATTTGCTTTTTGGACTGACTTTTCTACCGTGGATTATAACAGTGTTCTCATAAGACAACTTATACTCAGTGTCTCTGTAAAAAAGCGACGCTCAAAGATTCCGTCTAAAATTAACACTTTTCCGGCATTGGTTTGGTCAAAATTACAATTCCAAATTATCGAGCACGACATATAAGAAATAAAAATACCCTTCTCCCGAATCAATGATTAACACGCGCTAAAAACAAATCGCATAATTTTTTTCATCATTGAATTGAGGGGTGGGATGCTCGATTGAGATTGCATGACTCCAGATCGAGAGACATTCGATATTTACAGAAATCATAGCAAAGCAATTCAAATTACTTTTAGAAAAAAAGTAAATGATTGGTTCACACGAATAAAAGGGTCATTAAAAAAATGGAATGATTTTGGGTATTATTTGCTCTCATTTGGCTTCGTCGTTGCCACGTTGGGTGGCATAGGCATTAACAAGTGGTTACTATTTAGCTATTTTCGCTTATTATCTCCTCGCCTATTCTAGCCTATCGGTTTGTGGCAGTGAGCGAAAGGGGAACGAGGCGAGCACGAAGACGATGGGATTTCGAGGAAGAACCCAGGAGAGCAGGCGTTCCCACCTTTCTCCCCAAGCTCCCTTGCATTTTTCAACTCGTTTTGCGCGCCAATACCCGTTCTGCATAAGAGGCTTCTTAAATACTTACCAAATGACTGGAACAAGTTAGTATTTTTACACCCAACATGGTTGCCGCGCCTTTATCATCTCTAGGGATTTGTCGCAAACTGAGCATTACGTCATGGCAGCCATATTGGTTTCCCACAATAATTAAACGGCGGTTATGTTGGTGTGCCAAACCAATTCCGTGAAAGATGAACCCTTTTTACATGTTAACACTTCCTTTTGTTCCAATAAATATGTATGTGCTGGCCACGTGAGTGAAAACACTCTATAACCTTAAGGTCGTCATTACTCGACGAGCTATATCCGTTAAGAAGCAATAAAGGAGCTTAAGCAAACCACGACGACGACGGCAACGAGAACGTTACAAAACAAAAGGTTTAATGAGCAAAACAATAGCTATGCATGTGCGTTATAAATCTTTGCCGTCCTCACAACGTGAAATTTCCAAGTTCTGCGTCGTCTACGGAACGTGGACGAGGACGGTCCATTTTCCTTCTTTCCATTTAGAACGCCGTCGTTGCATACTTAGCCTGAGCACGTTTTTAGAACGACTGCAGTACCGAACAGATCTAGACAATCGCAAATTTCGCTGGTAACATAAATTCATTTTTTCCTTCCTTCGTCCTTGGTGTCGCCGTCGTGGTTGCTCAAGCTCCCAAATATGAACTGACTTTAGGCGATCATTATTCTATTACTATTTTAAATATGTAACATCAAGATATGTAGTTTTATCTCATGAGAAATAAACTGTGTGCATGCCTAATGTGTAGGGAGTTTAAACAAATTCCATAGGAGCGACTTCGAGAAATCTTCGGCTGAAGTTTTCGACTGTTAACATAAAACAAATCGAATCGAATCGCTCTAGTATATGTTCGCCGGGCTCATGGGAAGTGCATTTGGAGAGCATGCTATTTTTACACACATGAACCACATTTCCTGAGAAGTGGAACAAATGCACTTCGTTTGATTTCAAAAAATATGAAATATAACGTGGCTATTTTGTTTTTTTTTTGTCAAAATTTGGCTGTTTTTATACTGAGGCAAATATTAAAAAAATGTTCGATGAATTTCTTTTACACTCGGTGATCCTATTATTATTACTATTATTTTCAAAGACCTCTCAGTTTCAAGGCGAAGTAATTTTCGGTGCCTTGTAATTATTTTTGTCGGTCGCTTGTGTCTCATTATGCATGCCCATCGTTAACAATTTTCATACTAGCGTGAATTACCACGCACCATGCATTTCCAACAACGAGCGATTGTCTTCGGAGAACGAAGTCGATTATTCTAATCTGTAGGTGTTCTCTGAAGGCAATAAGGCAATGGCGATTTTCAAGAAACTCGGAGTACATGTTTTCTATTTCTTTTAGAAAACACCAAGACGAGAAAAAGGAAAACAACTTGTTAACTTTGATTATCAAAATGTAAATTCTCTTTGCTCTAGCCATCACTACGTCAACAGCGCGCGCTAGTTCTGTGTCTCCATCGAGTTAGACAAACACGATTTTTAACCAATCAGCGCGCGAGCTTCCTAAGCACTGTTTTCTAATTAACAATTAGACTCGAAAGGGCTACGGGTCAATAACAAACTAGATAAATTGCAAAGCCGTGAACGAAGATCCTGCTTGATTAAACGTTGGATCTCAATAGAGATCTAATCAGCCAAACTTGAAAAATAAAAACGACGAGAAGTCAAAGACTACTGCAAGGCTGACACAACGTGATATATTAAAAACAATATTTCGGCTGGCCAAACCAGCCTTCTTCAGGTTTAGATGTTACTAACTTACAAAAATGAGATTACAATATAATATAGTGGAGAATGTCGTAATACATATTTCGAAATCAAGAGGAGTGACGGAAATGACGAACAAAACAAATAAAGTAAAGATAAAACAGGCTTTCTAAGGTTACAAATTTTACGATTCTTCACGTCTATTCATACCGTCAGGTTCCAGCGTTCTCGCTAAATCTATTAAAAAGGACTCTCTGGCTTTTCTTATTGAATCACGTGACGAGTGGATAAGTTCGAGTGGAATTAGTTGCATGT
>JAEMPF020007318.1:0-5000 GCA_022496165.2 Catalaphyllia jardinei | reverse complement strand
GATTATGTCAACACTGAAGAATTTGGCTCGCTTCGAATACTGCAACAAACAAGAGCTAGTCAATCTGTCGCTGAGGGTCAAGGGCTCAACGATGCAACCGTTGGGCGTGAAGCACGATTTGTTTTGACTACAAAAGATGCCCAAGGAAAACAGTGCTACAATGAAAGCGACCTCTTGACAGTGGACGTCGTCGACGAAAAAGCACGAAAGTGCGTGACGGAAGTACTAGTGAAGAATTCAAAGGATGGATTCTACGAGATCACCTATTTCCCCAGAGATTATGGTAGAAGTAAGGTGGCAGTTAACGTAAACGGAGAGAGCATCCGCGGAAGTCCTTTTCCGGTTCAAGTTAAATCAATGAAGTTCACACCACTTTCATCCTTTGGGAAAAAATGTTCCCCCGTCAGAAAGCTGAATTCTCCTTGTGGATTGGCGGTGAATGACTGTAACGAAATTGCTGTGACAGAGCTGTCCAACCACAGGGTTCAAATCTATACCAGCGATGGGAATTACTTGAGATCCTTTGGTCGACAAGGGAGCAAAGTGGGACAATTTAACAAGCCAACTGGGATAGCCTTCGACAAAAATGGACACATATTCGTAGCAGATTCTGAGAACCACAGGATCCAGACTTTCAATGGGCTGGGCAAGTACTTGCACACCTTTGGAGAGCAAGGGAATCTTAATCACCAACTCTGCAATCCTCATGGTTTATCCATAGACAGTGAAGGAAATATCATTGTTGCTGATTCAGGCAATAAACTGATAAAAGTATTTTCTCCGAATGGTGAGTTTCTAATGCATATAGGCGAGCAGGGTTCCTTCACCTACCCCACCCACTGCGTTCAGTACGGCGAAAATTTTGTAGTGTCAGATGGTCATGAACATTGCATCCAAATTTTCGACAGGAAGGGAAATTTTCAGTTCACTTTTGGAAAGCAAGGTGGAGGGGAAGGGGAGTTTATCAATCCTCGTTGCTTGTCAATGGGGAAGTCGGGACACCTCTTGGTCTGCGATTCTTGGAATCATCGAATACAAGTATTCGATTTGAATGGAAAGTTCGTTTATAAGTTTGGAACAAAAGGGGAAAATTTAGGAGAATTTAAGCTGCCCTCGGCTATAGCGGTTCTTAGTAATGGTCGGGTAGTTGTCTCTGAGAAGTACAACGATCGCGTACAGATATTCGATTGAAAGTATACTCAAAATTAAAGAGGCACTGTCGAGCGCGTGACTTGAAAATGGCAAAATCCCAAAAGACATATTTATTTATGGAAAATCAAGACACGAATGATCTAGTTTTGTTAGCAATTGGTCAAAAAGAGCACTGAATAATAACAGTTAAATGTTGTTGTTTATAGTGAGTGGTACGCTTTGCTAGTCCACAGGCACGCCAGTAAACTCGGTTACACTGCCTCCGAGAGAAGCTGCGTGGCCGAATGGTTAACGGTTTAACGGGGTTTAACGGCCTACGCATGCACAAGTTTGTGATGTAAATTTAAAACGTCTGGCACACTTTTCCAAATTCTGTCCTTGTGTCTTGAATATATAGATAACAGCTATTTACAATTCACTGGTCATCTTGCATTGGTTGTCTAAGAACATTTTGTGTTCGAGCAAAGGTATAAGGCCGGTAATAATTTTGGTATTGTTTTAACTGAAAATGTAGTGAAATCGCCTTAACAGTGCCCCTTTGATGATACTGTTAATATAATCGCATGACCATGTACATGTATATGTATAAGACAGCCGGTTAGTGTAAATATCGATTGCTAGATTGTTAAATACTAAATTTATTACAAGTAATGTTTTCTATTACTTAATTCAGTGAACTAGAGTTCCTTTGGCTTGGAACGCTGTTAGTGTAGGCTAGGGTGTGCCTTAATTCAGTGCAAATGATTGGGGAGAAACATTATCCTGATAGACAACTTTGGCATTTCAATCTGACACATTCAAGGTTTTCACATCATATACTGTGTATCTAACCCTTTCCATTGTTAATGTATTGTCATTTCATAGGATAAATGAAATCCTTCTGTCCCTAACGATAATGGAATATTGGGTTCCATCGAAACACGCATGTCTTTAGAACTGAAAACGATTCTGTTTTCTAACAATTAGAAACTTAACGCATAGCCAAGCTTTTCACTATATTGCAACGTTCTAGGTTTGAGTAATTGACGGTGTTCAACAGGTTAAACGAAATTGCCCAACACAGGTTACCAAAATACATTGATCGTTTGAACATGTAATCGTTCAAACTAAAATAATCTCGAGTAATATTTTCCAAAACAGGTTAAGTAAGAGTAACTAATATATAGAGAACAAATGTTGATATACATATAGACGACAGATGCAAGGAAAATTGGTGATGTTATATTTATATTTCGCCAATTTTCCTCGCATCTGTTGTCTATGTATTAGTGACAATGCAGTTACTCGGATTTATCTTAGTCCTTCTAGCTTTCTTGGGTTTTCCACAAATCGACTCTAGGCTAGCATATTGATTGCTTAGATTTGTGAATATTAAATTAAATTATTGCAAGCAATGATTTTCTTCTGTCTAAGCGTAACGTCCTTAGGTCGCGAAGCTCTCAAAGGGGCAGTGTCGCCCTATTTGGCAACCTTATAAAATGCCAGAGGGTGTCTTCGCATCAACTGAATTCCAAAAATAATGGTGTAGTTTTGTTATCAAAGACTATTTGAAGGTACTGAAACTGTTTCCTGTCGCCTGTTGCTACGGATGGCAAGGATGAAAATGGATTGAAACTTGAAAAAAATGGCCAATTTTTTCAAGATTTGATGCTACGTTTTCAAAAAATCCTCAAGAAATTTATTATGGTTAGCCCTCTCTGATAAAATTCATTTTATATCTTCGTTGTAGCTTTACAGAAGCATTTTGTTTATGAGGAAAGCCCCAAAGTAATGATTTTAGCACAGAATTGACCTAAAACTGCAAAATCCTCGTGACACTGTTTTATCAATCCTAGGTTTTACTTAAAGGCAAGAAAAACAAAAAAGACAAAATAAAAAGAACGGTCATGTACCAGCCTCTTGCGGAAGGAGGCATTAATTTTGTGAACTTTTTAGCAGCAGTAAAATCACTCCGCCTTGCGTGGATAAGTCGGTTATTAAGTAGCACCACCGAATCGTGGAAAGCAATTCCAAATTATTATTTCAATACCTATGGTGGATTAAAATTCCTTCTTAAATGCAACTATAACACGTCCTCCATAAATAATAGTTTACCTACTTTCTATCGGGAGCTTTTAGAATATTTTCAAGAATTTAAAGAGAAGACTAAAATATTTTCGTATGGCAAATTCCTGCTATGGAACAATGAGGCAATAACTATTGACAAAAATACTCTTTTCTGGAAATCGTGGTTCAAGAAGAACATCCTCTCTGTACAAGATATCCTAAATGCAGATGGAAACTTCCTAACATTCCAAGAATTTCAAGATAAGTTCAGCATAAAAACAAATTATCTCCACTACTTCCAACTCATAGCAGCTATTCCAAGTGACTTGAAGAAAAAAGCAAGGGAATGTGAGGCTCCCTCGCACGAGCTACTAAATACTGCTACGGTATCTTTGTTTCCTGGTGACAGTCCTGTAGATTTGACAGACATGCGATGCAAACACTACTATAAAATACTTAATAAAAACCCCACAGTAGAACCAACGAGCATCAAAGCCTGGAAAGTCAATAATGCCGACACTTATACAGAATGGAAAAGTTTTCTTTTATATATTAATCAACAAGAGACAACAATATAGGACAGTTCTCCTTTAGATTATTGCATAGAATTATAGTAACCAAACAAGAGCTACTCAAATTTCACGTGTATCTTTTGCCCTAACTCAGACTCAATAGAGCATACTTTCCTACATTGCTCCGAGATAACGTCATTCTATTCTGAAGCGTTGGTGTGGTTTAACTGCGTAAATGATACCAAAATTAATCAGTCTAACGACCAAATTACTTTTAATGAAATAGCCGACTTTCGTCAACTATCCGAATACCCACGACGCAGACTACACTTATTTGTTATTCTTTTGAAACAATATGTCTTCAGTTGCAAGTGCTTTGAGAAGAAACCGATCCAGAAAGAATTCCAAACAAAAATGTTGATGCAATGGCAAATAGAGAAATGTGCTCTTCACTAATTCTCTTTCATCCCTCTGTAAAATTAATACTCCAAAAAGGAGGTAAAGACTCGAAGGGATACGTTTATAGTTACTAATTATACTTAGATTTATTCATCACTACACGTTAGCAGTATTGTATTGAAGGTAGACTGCAAATAATAGGTGCTTTTCAATTTATATCTTGTAAGTTATTTCCTGTTTGGTTTTTTTCCCTTTTTTATTATTATTATTATTATTATTATTATTATTATTTTTCTATATATTTATTTAGTTATTTATTTTCCTCTCCGTCGTTCAGTTAATACCGTTCTTTTTCCCATCTGTATTGAGTCTTTTGTATTAAAAAAAAAAATTGAGATCTAAGTTGAAGAATTTTTATTTTAATAGTAGCGGTATATAAGTTTTGTTTTGCTTCTATACACGGTTTAGGGCTTCCTTGTAAAGCAGGTTTTTATTATCATTTCTTTTATTGTAGTCAGTTACTCATGATTCATTAGATAGGTAGTTAGACTAATTTAACTCAATACTGTTACGACCTGTATGAAATACCGTGTCTAAATAAAGATTTTACAACGTAAAAAAAATAATAATAAAAAAATAATAATAATAAGGAACAAAGAACTAGTTCATACATGCATTGTTGTTAAATAATATTAATAAAGGAAAAAAAAGAGATGTGAACAATGTGATAAAAGTATTGTAATTTCGCCAGTAATCAGTATTGTAAATACGTAAGTAATGTATGTAATTAGCCGTATAAGTGTCATAGTGTTGGTGTAATTAGCCGTATAAGTGTCATAGTGTTGGTGTAATTAGCCGTATAAGTGTCATAGTGTTGGTGTAATTAGCCGT
>JAEMPF020003651.1:21856-41044 GCA_022496165.2 Catalaphyllia jardinei | reverse complement strand
CCTTCTAATCCTTGAACACTCCAGGTGTACATCGTGTGTTTCAGGATTCCATGGCATCACAATTGCACATCTGAAGCCAGGAAACTTTAAGATAGTTTTGCTTTCTGCTGTGAATCATCCCAGCGTTTCATTCTCTTATCCGGCTATTGCCGGAGTTATTTAACTGATTGTCATAAAACTACATCGCACCATGAGTTAAAGGTTATTGGCAATTTCCCATACCTGTGATGTAGGTCCATGGCTCAATGAAGGGCTGTTTGATCAGGAACCATATCGCTAAATTGTCGATGTGAACTGATGGAAAAGCAGCTCGTCCAAAGCTGTACGTTCGTTCAGTAGGAAGGGGTGTGGTTAAGGAGCCGCATTCCCCGTAACCGCCAGGTTGTGTATTATGTTCGATGTAGAGGCCCAGCTCGCCGATACTCTTCCACGTTAGATGGAGGTAGGTCCAAGAGCTTTTCACGAGTCCAACATATCTGAAGCAATAATTTGTGCTTCCGAATACAGTTACGTTCACCTTTCCTCCGTTAGTCTCGTTATAGTAGATTGTTACACCTTGTCTCCATTCCATACCCTCACTGTTGCCGAAATACATCTGTGTCTTATTGATGCTTTTTTTACCTCTTGGCCTGACTTTGATAAACATGCTAATTGAGAGGCCAGTTGCACAGCCTGATGGGTCGTACAGGCAAGAACGGCTACTCACTTGCATTAGGTCTATCGATGAGTTATGTGATGTGCCTTGAAGATGGATGCTATTCCCTGTTGGTGAGGGAATGGTTATCGGTGACCCGTGCAAAGTTATTTTTGTACCCGTTCTTTTATCAGCGATTTCTGACACCGGAGATTGTTCAAAATCCCAGTAGTGGTCGGCGCTGTCATATAGACTGCTTATATCTCCTATTTTGCCAAAAGAAATAATGAATCAGTAAATAAAGCCCGCTATGACTGCATCTTGTTCATTCAGATATTTAGTCAGTCGCTTACTTACTAACTCATACACCCAAATGCATGGGCACTCACTTAAAACAACGACGTATGTTCAAAATACAACTAAATAACTCCAAAAATATTTAAAACAGCAAGTCGAGTTTTAGTTATTTGAAAAAATTAATAAATTGGATAAAAAATTTTCTTCTCTATGGTATTCACGATGATGAGAATTGTATGCAAAAGATGAACACAGGAACAAACACATTTTTCGTCTATTTTAATAATTCAGCTAGTTTTTTGAGAAAGCAGATCATTGCCAATTTCCTTAAAGTCCGTTTTTCCCAAGAAGTGCGAATAAAAACTACATTTTAGTGGATCACAGAGTAATATATCCCGTTCTTAAATTTGTGGAACCCTCAATGTTCAACCCTGAGGAAATTTTAAAAACACAAACGTTAGCTAGCTTGTTTTGTAATCGGTAAAAACGTCATAAAACTGGTGTTATTAAGGGAAACTGCTTTTATTAATTAAAGAAAATTAGATACGATGCTAGAGAGAGATACAATCGAATAGCCTATGACCGTCGTCCCCCTCAAGCTACTTAACAACAAAAATCCCAGTCCCTGATTACGAAATCGCTATACGAGTAACACTTGAATGAATATACAAAAAAATAATAATAAAAATTAAAAAATAAGACGTTTATTTACCCTCGGCAGTGTTTATAGCACAGGTGCTAGTGGGGCCGAGCAAACAACTGAAACAAACAATTCAAACTGAACATAACATTGTCAAGAATCCCAACTGGCCCGAGGCAAACCAGTTGGCTATTTACAAGCGTGGCCGAGGATTTGAACTCGGGGCTACCGAGAAACAAATCCAGGTAGTGGTTACAGCTACACGAACCTCTATCAAAATTAAGTGGAAATCTGGCCTGAAACACATCAAGCTCAGACTGAAGTCAGGCTTTCGACTTTAAACTGAATACCACAACAAAGTAGGACTAGGCATCTTTCGTAATACACTTTGGTTAAAGAGAAGTCAAGTTATCTCAACGCGAAGCCTCAACATTCTTCCTTTCTGCTCACAATGCAAGTGTCGTGCTGTTTTTGTACGATTAATCCTTCTAAATATTTATGCTGTGATATCATGTTCAGGCAGAAAGTAAATTTGACAACGTAACTCTTAATAAAAAATAATAATAACGTGTGTTTAATTTTCTTACCTGATATATTTGACGACAAATGTATAAAAACGTTCTGAAGAGAAAAAGAAGAAAAATGACATTTTTTTTTCACTTTTATTGATAAGTTTAACTAATTATGTTTAGCTACATAACTCTTCCACAGGCAGGTAATCAAGCACTTATATTTCTTACCAAAACAAATATCCATATTGCAGAACTAATTCTCCTCTCCTTGAGCATGATCCTTCAGGTAGCTCTCGTCAGCTACCTGCTTGAGTCTTTCACTGGTTCAGTCTTCTTGAAACGTCTTAGGAAGCAATGCGAGGAGCTTCACTTTCATTGCATTCAGTCTTTCATGGTCAAACTTTGTCTGTTAACACTTTAATCTGAATCTTAATTCGAGAATTAAACCAGTGTCAGTTAATCTTCTTCCATATACCTTGCTCGTCATACACACCAGCAAAATTCATTATTAATTTGTGCTCCGGTTATGATATAAGGGTAAGAGTGGTATTGATTAGGAAGGTGGACGATTCTGGAAGAAACATTTTAATTGCTTGACATAAAAAGTTAATAAATTAAAGTCTGTCTGGAGACCTGCTAGTAAGACAGGTGTAATGATTGCAGCCTAGTCGTCAAAGATCTGGAACTTCTCCTAGCCTTTTCATGCCAATTACACAGGCTGGGATCACGAGAAACTAGGATTTGATCAGTAGAAGGAAAATGCATGGGCCCTAATTACCACACGAATTAAATGGCTGAGAATTAGGGCCAATAATTTAGATTGGCAAATCAGAATGCTTAATTTCTGATCCAATCTTTTTTAGGTATAATTGTATCCGTAACAAAAATCTCGATCCTGATTGGCTCTTCAAGCGCCTTTTTGTCACGTTTTTGGCACGGGATCAGGTGGGTGTCAGATTACTGGTATCCAATTGCGGCTTTTGTAATCAGATACTGATCTGGCACATCTACGCCATGTGCACATCGATCAAGTGCAACTTACTCAACGGCCTCCTGCTAAATGTTCCTGATAGGAACATTTTTTCGATTTCTGTATAGGGAACGTGAAAAACACTACTGCCTTTTTAGCTCAAAAGAAGTCTCTTAAAGACTTAATAAATCTCAATTTTTTTCTTGATGTGATAAATAAGTAATTGGACCTCGTGTCGCTCAATCCAGAGACTAATCGTGTTGGTAATTTCAAATGGGCCTCGCGCTGCGCGCTTGTTCGATATGAGATTATTTACTCCCACATTACTCTCTGAATATGTACTTCACGCGATCCGATGACTATTACTAATCACTGGAGACACCAACTAGGATTTTTCATTCTGTTCTCCTGGAAACGATTTTCCATTCCTTCTTATATGGCTTTTGATTTAAATACTAAAGGTGGTGAAGGAGATTAAACAAATTGTGCTAATCGCAACAGTTACGTTACATCGTGCCATGTATGCCTGGGGGGTTAGGGGGGGGGAGGGTACTCATAGAAAAATTGGGTGTGGGTGTGCCGCCGGCTTTCTAAAACCCTTACCCTATTTGTCACCAAATTGTGCGATTTTTCTGCCATATTCAGTTTTTGGCCTGACCAAAAATTCAATACCATGTTTATGACCGTTGCGCTGGCGCGTGCACAGTTGCCCTAAACATAATTTATGAAGGGCTTTTGTTGGTGATCTTACGAAAAGGTAGCTTCTTCCAAAAAACATACTTAATCTAAGAGTAGAGTGCAAAAGCCACACCCTTAGTATCACCAAAATGGCTAAAAACCCAAACCCTTTGGTGTCGCACCACATACCTGTATAGCCATATACGGGAGTACCTCACTCCCCCCCCCCCCCGGGGGGGGGGGGGCAAGTGTGTATATGTGAGTGAATGAAGACGGCGAGAGCTCATGTGATTAAGAGCATTCAACACTATTATAGCTGAGGTTATGGTCAAGAGATAATCATAATTACATGCTATGGTGTAACTGTATTCTGCTCAGTCGGGACAGCAGAGGGATTGTTTCGGTAAGTTCTCTGTTCGGAAGACCCTTCAATCCTCCGATTCTCTTTGGAGAATTGCCACCATCAACTTTCGTGATATGAAAAGTTTTGTCTGTCTGTCAGTCTATATTTGGAAAGGCAAGAAGGCCTAGAGTTTTCTACAAATAGACATAAATAGCTTTAAGATAATTCAAAGTCGCTCAAGTTCCCCTGGAATAACCAAACCGATAAAAATACTATAGCGGGACCTAAAATTAAGCTACAGAGCGTTACAAACACTCCAGATAACCTGATACAGCTTTTTAAAGTATTTGAAGGAAACCAACTCTGGGTGCCCTAGGAGCAGTTCAGCGGAACTGCAAACATTTAAGCATCTTGATAACCCGGTACAAGTAAATCTGTTACCGATTGTGACCTTGAATTTTAATCCATTTTAAAGAGAGCAGTAGAGCAAAACAGTGTGATTTTAACAAGATTTGTTTTCCAGCAGGCTAACTTTGTAACTGGACGGATGTTCTATCAAACAGAGGTTTTCCATAAACACTGCACGACTTGACGTCAAAGGAAATGTGATTGACATAAAAATTGGTATTTGCTAAAAGCTAATCTCGGTTGTTAATTTCAACCTCGGTAATGCATTCTCAACTTTCTGATTGGTTCGCTGAATATTTTTGTTTCAGCCATTACGACTGTGTTAGACCGAGTCGAGTGCCACAGGTACGCCTACATTAGAAGTACAGACAGGGTACTCTCCGTCCGGAGAACGACAGATTTAGTGAGCTTTCTACCGCAGCAAAGATGAAATGTAATGGGCAACGCTATACAGTAAACTGGGATGTCCCCGATTAAGTCGACTATCTACAAGGGCCTGTTTACAAGGAAGGAGGGTTCCCTTAGTAAGCGGGTTAACCCTAGCTGGAAGGCAAAAGATAGCCTGGGTTTACAAGCAAAATTCCACAGATAGGATAAAGGGTCTGGAAACAAGTACACAGTTAACCCTGGTAGGCGGGTTAACCCTACCTGGAAAACGTTAACTAACCCGCCTGCTGGGGTAACCCTAGCACGCAGATAGTGTAACTCGCCTATCCGGGTAACCCTACTGAGCTGTTTTGTAAACACGACGAAGAAAAAGGAAATGTGTTAGCGCTAGGGTAACCCGCTCGTTAGCTGGGTAACCCTCTCTCCTTATAAATAGGCCCTAAAGATTGTTACGTCGAAATATGCATAATTGAAAGGACGGCTTTTAAATGTGCACAACAGTGACTGAAAGAGGAAACAGCAACGGAAAGACCGACCAACAAATCCAAAAATGTACACAATTTCGTTCAGAAAGTAAAAATAAAAATCGATATTAAATTAGCACACCAGTGACGTTTGTTAATTACTTGACACTTGCCGGGCCTTTTCCCCTTATAATTCAGTAATTAAACTTGATTGTTTTTGTGTTAAAAAATCGTAGTAAATTCCCGTCAATCTTAATGATGACAGCCGCTCAATCAAGTAAACTCTTCATTCCTATTTCATTAATTTTACTTACACAAGACAAATGATTTTTAGCAATGTTATTACCTCGTTTATCGTTCATTTTTATAATCTAACTATAAAACATTGCCACAGGACAAAAGCTAAAACCATCACGGTTAAAAACTTTAAAAACTGTTAAAACTTTAAAAAGCGACGACGTTTCGACGTTTACTCAACGTCATTCTCCAGTCAAAATGAATAAGAAAAAGTTATTTGAATATACATTTACCAAAACAAATCCTTAGAGAATAAAATAAAACACTAGTAAATGCGAGAAAATATTTGCAGGCAACGTCACGTAAACAATTTAGCACGAACGGAGGCCTTGTGGGTATTCAGCCCAGGTTTTAGCGCCTTAATGCAGGAGTCAATGTAAACCATGTTTAATTAAGCGATTTCGTCAAGTTTTGTGAAGCGATAAATTAAGTTAATTTGCTCTGTAAAAACAATAGTGAATATTTTAAACCGCCCTCCCATAATGGTCTGATGAGCACAGTTCCTATGGCAACCGTGAAAAGCAATCTTTGTACTCTACAAAGGAACAATACTCATCATCACCATATTGTGAATGGTCTTGATTTTGCCTTATTACAATATAACACTGACCCTGCAACATTTACGTCAGTGTTGTTTATTTACCAAGTTAAGAAACTACAGTGGATGTGTCACCACAAAACACATGATAGCTCAGAAACTTCTTTCCTACTGAAAGATAATCCAGTTTGAAGCCAACTGAATTGAATTGAAGTCTGATTTGAGGCTCAGGAATCGCTGTATAAGGTAAGAAATACAGTCACTACTTAATTTACCGATTCCCGCTGAGTCAAAACCATGATGACTTTATTAATTTACTTTTCTATACGACTAAAGTTTCTTAGACCTCTTTTTACACCTTACTAGATCTGATTGTCGAGCCGCACAACAAAGCAGCAATATATTTTTCCGGCATAACGAATATTACGTGTTTAAGCTTCAAGCATGAACCGGCTTAATTACATAACTTGATCAAAAAGGCCCACGCGTAATCAACTACAACGTGGACAGCAGTTTTCATAGCGCAGTTAAATAAACACCACTTTTTAAAATTAAATCTTTACTTTCGTGATCGATATTTAGCAGTTGCATTTTGAGAGTTAAATAGTGTTATCTACAAATTCTCGGGAAGAACACGAACTTAATTTATTTACATACTTAACTTTAGCTGTAATTGTGGAATTAATGATTGCCGGAATAGTTCGATAGCACCTTATTGTTATTCAAAACGATTGTCGTCTGTTTCAAAGAGTTCTTTTGTTTTGATTTTCACAGCTGAAAACTTCTTGTTCCCTCATTTAATACCTTACCGCTAGACTTCACCTTTGTTCTTCGTTTGCTTTAGAAATTCTTCCCGATTTTTTGAGAACATTTTTTTTTAATTCCTGACATAAAGCGCTAAGCATTATCTGTTTAATTCAGCCATATTCCCAGTTATATGTTTGTGTACTTTTTCAGCTTTAATGCTTCCCGATCAGTGATTATATTACTTTTCCTGCTGCACACAGGCCAATAAACAAACATTTTAAGCCGTAGTAGCCATACCAGCAAGACCACATAGATACTACAAATATTTAGGTGTTATTAATTAATCATGTTGATAGCAGGTCCACATCAGGACTCAATGTCTTGCCAACTCCTCAACCTGCTTGACCAAACACTTTATGTATGTAAATATACTTACTGGGGTCGGTGGGCTAAATTTCAAGCTTGGAGAGGAAGCCGATTTTCTTCTGGAAATTTACGTTTCAATACTTGTTGGGCTTATATTTTTGTTAGAAATCTAATTTCGCTAGCGACAATCTCAAGTGCTAAGAAATGTACACCTCAGAAAAACTGTCCAAATCAAGACGATATATATGAAAATAAGTAAGCTAAGCATACCGATATTCAAAAGTATGAGATAAGTCACTTTATTATTCAACTTTCATACAGCGTACGAAGTCTGATTTTCTGATTGGTTGATTCGTACCACGTGACAATGGGTTGTGACGCAACAACCTCCTTGACGTCATTATCGTGGTGTAATAGCCGTGGTGTAGATTCAATACACCACTGTCATTACACCATGGCTTCGGCTGACTTAAAGTTTAACGATTTTTGTTGTGTCCATTTGTTCTTCAGTATAACCTGAAGATGTAAATCGAAGCTGAAATCGATGAAACTGAAAAACAGCTTGGCTAATTATTGACTGTATTAACCTTAAATGGTTAGGCGCGGGAACATTTAGACAGAGTTTCAAGAATGATTAAAGGAGCCTTGGCTAACACTCGATCTACACCAAAGGCCCCCTATCAATTATACTAGTAGTAATCATCGATCAGTGAAGAGTGCGATTGAGCATTGGCAGGTAAAGCAAAAATTCTGTAAACAGCATTTTGTGCCTGAGCTGTTAGGTAGACGTGAGAGATTTGCCTCCCTCCAGTAGGAGCGAAAACAAATTAAGGAATTGGTCGCAAAGCACGTCAGTACATACGACAGGGTTTGTTTTACAACCGGTCAGCATAAAACACGGACTGTAGTCGGTAGACCGCCTAAAGTCCGCAATCCGTTTTATACACTAATACATGTTTCATACCCAGTCCGTAACGCTTAGTCCGCGTTTTATAACTCAGTTCGCGTTTTATACCCTGTCAGTAGTCTGCAATCCGCAGTCCGCATCAACACCAACTTCAAGCTTTAAATAAACAACTTATCCGCTACAATCCACAATAAGCTGCCTCAACAATCGAAAGTCAGCACAACACTCGAAAGGAAGCACATAGACGAAAATGGACATGACGTCATTCACCCCAGAAGAATTTTTGGGGTACACCAAATTGGTGTCCAAAGACCATAAAGGAAAACTCGATTTTGATGAAAATGGTTAAAAAAACGAAGGATGTTTACGATATTTTGACTTCAAGGAGGTTGTAATTATTGAAAAAACAAAATGATGCGCGCGCGTACATAACTTTAATTTTAAATGACAATTAATCCGAGCGATCTTTCTAAGGCGCAAAGTTTAATAGCACGTCGAGAAATAACTGGAAACCGTTACTTGAACTTAATTCTAGTAAGAATTCTACTAAAACAATTAGATTATTCGGTCGAGATTTCTATGAGGTGATAGCTGACTGACATAATCTTATTGTTAATTATGATCTTTTAGAACAAAAACACTGATACATACTGAGTTTCATTGCTTTTTCTTCAGTTGCGGTACCTTAATGTATCTGTTCACTTTTGCTACTTTACTTCTCGCTCGCAATTGTCTTTTGTATCAATTACTTATTTCTTAACATCACTTTACAGAAACATGTCTTCCCAAGTTTCTTCCCAAGTTGAAGCCGCCTTGAAACGTATACAAAGCCACAAAGGAGTGGTTGGGACCATAGTGGTGAACTCCGAGGGGATCCCTTTAAGAACGGACCTGGACAACTCCAACACACTCCTGCATGCATCCTTGTGTAAAGCGCTCGTCTCGATGGCCAACAACACAGTTCGAGATATTGACCCAGAAAATGAGCTGACCATCCTACGAGTAAAATCGAAGAAGAATGAATTGATTATATCACCTTGTGAAGATTACCTATTGATTGTTGTTCAGAGTAACAATGAGTGATGGCTGAGACAATGTAATGGGCCCTTTGCAGCTGGGGCAGGATTGAAAAACATTTCACTAAAAGAAAAAATATGGGCTATAATTTAAAGAATACCAGAAATAAAAAAAAAACATAGAAAATAGCACAATGGTCAAGTTTGAAGTCTGTGTCACGGAAGAATAAGTTAACAATTTGAATATGCGGACAATTTAGAGGCGTTCTATGGAAAATTTTGCTGTAGAGCATGATCGTGCTCTCCAATAACTTTTTCCATACAATGAAGTCTTCTTAATTTTTTTAACAATTTAAACCGCCATGAAATCTCATTCTCAAACTTGGTCATTTTGCTATTTTCGACAGGCTTTTTCTAGCTGCAAAATACCTATGAAATAGTGTGTGCATGTCAAGCGCTCTGCGTGAGATGTGGAAAATATTATCTTATTATTTATATGATACTCCTTTGATTCTGTTATTTTAATTAAATTCTGTAGCATCCCGAGATAAACCTCCTGTACATCCTTGCATAAGGCTGTCGCGCGGGAAATTTGAATTGCCCAATCAGGATTCAGCAGGTGGGAAAAATGTTAGTGTCCTCACGTTAATGTAAGTTGACAGGAAAAGCATTGAAATGAAGCACCTTTTCTAATTGGAGATTGCATTAAATATTCACTAAAGGGGATTTGCAATTCCCAAAACCATATAACATTGCAAAAACTGAAAAATATGAAAATCTTTTGTCTCCAAGCTTCTAATTTGGCGCCAAAAATAGTAGTTCCTCGAGCGTCGCCATGTAGGATAATAGTAGTCTTATTTTGAACAAATTGTGCTGTTCGTCATCAAATTAAACCCGGGATTCTCCAGTTAATTATTAAAAGAGGCCATAGCAACTTTAGCATTGTCTTCATTTTAGCTAGCGGCGAAGAAAAAGGCTATTTTCGTGTAATTTCGGTAGGAAACCAAAGTTTTGACTGCCGCACGTACTGCGGGGATGTGGCGACTAATCGAAAGTGTACCAACAAAGCATATACACATTAAAATGAAAGTTTTATAATAATGGAAAACATCTCTGTGAAAGGCGTATTATGATTGGGATCCAAACTTTGCAATAACAAAGATGGTCCACCCTCATAAGCAATTAATTGTCCAATGTAAGAGTTTACGTGCAATGCAAAAGTTGAAGAAAAATTCATAAGCAAATGTTCTAAGTCTCATAGCGTCAAAAGTACTAAGCACCCGTCTATACTGAAATATTCTGACCAGAACGACGGTTGTTTGATTCAATCGATTCACTGGAATGAATAGGTGACCGTGCCTGCATTTCAATGACGTAATCATACAGCATCACGTCATACCGCTCAACTACCAAAACCTCCCCCACCCCCCGACCTTCTCATCCCTATAGAACTGAATACCACGCAGGCAGGAGAGGAAAATTATCTAAACAGAAATTTGAACAACACTTTTTTATTTTATGTTATTTTTTAGATACATATAAAAGTGTAAATGGAGAAAGAAGGTGTTGTAAGCAGTGTTTTGTACTCATGGCTGTAATCCGAGAGGCTGCGTCTTACGGTTTGATTGTAAAACCTTCACATACAGGCGATTTCCAGGTTTTTCATTACCTTGCTCTCAGAACTCGACTTGGTGGGAGGTGGGATACTAAAATTGATTGTACAAAAATTCATTTCTTACAAGACTTTGCCAGGACCACGCTTTGAAACGAAGTTGTACAAACTCGTTAATGGCTAAAACTAAACTCTAAAGTTCAAGCAAATTGCTTGCCACTATACTCGTGAAGTACAGTCTACATATTTTTAATCAATTAAATTTTTGTACATCTAACTAGGCTCTGTAACTCTGTAACTAGGCTCTAGTCCCACTTAACTCAACAGCCATGTGTTAGTGCATATGTTATATGACCCTTCTCAGGATCGATTTCATTGTCACACGCTATCGCCTTCTGAGTCAAACGGGTCGTACGACCAGCATCCAGGAGATGTACTACTGCGAACGCTATCAACAGATGTTTGGGATCTACTTCCAGTTCCGGGCGTGAAGTCAAGGCCGAACATGAAGTCGTTGACCTCCTGATCGCTGGAGATCGAAGATAGAGGACTGCATGAGCACTTTGGCACGCTGTCATTAGAGAATCCATTTGACATTGGAAACGTTACCACACCACGCGTGCTGCGCCTGTTCAGAAAACCCCTAATGGCACTTTGAATCATCACAGCGGCTGAAAATGGATCACGGTATTTTGCACGTGGCAGTGAAGAGTTCCTTGTTGGAGAATCTCTGGTGTTTTTACTATTACCGTTACTCTCGGCTGATGTGATCGGAGAAGGCATGGCGTCGCTGAAGGGTATCTCGCAAGCGGCGACACTGGCAATTTCATTGGAACCTGATCGGGATTTACTAATGCGCGTTTTTTTCCTGACTCCGCGTCTTCTAAAATGAGTTTCCAATTTGGACGCTATTTGCTCAAAGGCAAGCGGCGACTCGCCTTTCTTCTCCAAAAGCCGTTTGACTAGACAGCGAAGAAGGTCGAAACACTGTACCCGGTATCCCATCCGTACATTGATTCCCATTCGTACAAGCTCCTGCTGGTTAGGCTTGCGTATTTTGAAAGGCTCGTCAAGAAGATCAACAAAGTCTGAAACTTGATCCACTAGAATATACTGCTTTCCATCAGTTACAAACGAGGCCCATTTTTTGTAATAACCATCGAGGTCCTCTTTATTGATGACGAGCCCTCCCTCTTGCGCTCGGTTCACGTTCTCGAGGATAATAGCAATGTACATGTTCACTATAATAAGAAAAACTATGAAGATGTAGGAAACGAGGTAAACCACTGCCCCCACAGGAAATCCGCAGTTACCATTCGGGAATCCCCCGTAATTTGGATCGCAATCGGGTTCACGAAGCATAAGCGATTCTAGAATATCATTCCAACCCGCGCCTGTGGCCAAGCGAAATAACAGCAGCATGGAGCGGCCAAAAGTCTCGAAGTTCACCGTGTCGTCTAAGTTCTTCTGTTTTTTAACATGGCCATAGGTGGACATTCCAATGATGGCGTATATGAATATTATTAAGAACAGGAGTGTCCCAACGTTCAAGAGGGCTGGTAAAGAGATGATGAGCGCCACCAGTAGCTGGCGAATTCCTTTTGCAAACTGCAGGATCCTGAGTAACCTGGCGACTCTTGCGACCCGAAAGACTCGAAGAAGACCCGGATTGATGATACTATTGTCACCAGTCGTGAGCTCGTCCATCGCCAACCCTGTAGAAAACGTTAATAATGTCAGTAAGGCTATTTCTTCAAAAATATAATTGTAATAAGGGAAGTCGATATTCTAAGATTACCTCTGTCACGAAAATTGAAAAATTAACTTATCGGTCATCAGCTTATAGTCAAGGTAAGGAATACGCAGCCATGTTATTTGACGTAGAGTGGCAGAGTTACCTGGGGAAGTTAAAGTTTTTCTTCTAAACTGGCCCTGACAAAAGAACAGTTTTGCAAAACTGGACTCAAACTTTCTTGGAAACCACAATGAAACGTGACCAGTTCCCTTAATCCTCCATAGGAAAAAACATGACTTCAGGCACATTTACCAATAATTCCTAAGGCACGTGAATAGACCAATTTTGATATATTAAAATTCAGCCTAAGACAATAGACCTCAGCACGAGGCTCCGGGGAATAACTACAGAGTTTGAGGGGTTTTAATTTATTCCCCGGAGCCTGGTGATGAGGTCTATTATCTGAAGCCGAATTTTAACATATCGAAATTGGTCTACTTTAACAACACTGTTAAAATGAGACGTACAGAAAACATGCAACACTTTTAGACCTTACGTAGACAAGCACAGCATTGCAAAAATATGGCTTTTCTTGTTATTTATGGGCTGTGTAAGGCTCGTATGGTAATGTGATAACTGATGTGCAGCTGACATCTTTATTCGTACGGAGGATTCATCAGGTCCTTCGATTTGTGAGAGAAAAACCGTTAAGTTGTAAATAAACGAACTCGTTTTCAGGACTTGTCCCTTAGAAATGTAAACTAAGTTGATGAGTCAGTACAATTAGAAGGAAAACGGGTCCCCGTTAAAGAATCACCGCAATAATCGTGATTATTTTAGCCACTGTGCAGCAAGCTAAGGCTGACATTTAAGCGCTAGGTGGAATTAACTATAGAAGAGATAACTGTTTAAAGTGCACTGAAATCTCACTTTTTTTTCTAAATTTTTTTTCGCTCCTATTTTTACACTTACCGATGATAGAAATGATCACAACGACGAAATCAAACACATTCCAAGCTTTTAAGAAGTAATGCTGTCGTAAGGCGGCAAGCTTAAGTCCAGCTTCCATCATGAAGACTGTGGTGAAAATCCAATTGAACACTTGTGTTTCCTGAACATCATGTCACAGGTATAGTTAAGGAAATTTATCAGCTTTAAGTAAGACTTGCTATCCGCAACAAAACTTCCTAACTGTCCTAGTATATATCATATAAATTGGGAAAATTCCACTTGGATAATCATTTCCTCGATTCGCGCGATTTCGTATGGACAGGGAAAATAGGGTAGAGTGTTTACGAGAGGAGCGTCTTAGTTAACCAAAATGGAAACTCTGAGTTCGCAGACTCGTTCGCAGACTCGACTCATCCATCCCGCCACTAACTGGACCGCCTCTCGGTAGTCCCGAAATCAACTGTTTGACTACACTGAAGCAACGCTGAAAAACTGATTAGGGACGTATCAATACGTATAGGGGAAAGGTGGGCCAGAGCATATGAAAATGTGATCGATAGAAAACACATGACACACCCCTTGCATTTGGCACAGAACTGATGGACCTACCCTTCTGACATGGTCCTAAATGTAGGTTGATAATTACATCACCCACCCCCCACCCCCCAACTTAAACATGCCAGTTTAAAATAAAATATCGTGTAAAATTTTGAAAACATCTCGTGTATGATCGAACTTGTGGTGGTTTGTCTGTTCTAGATTTATTTCTCAACAATAATACAAATTAATCTAACTTGATATTGCTTTCCATTATTACAGCAGCTTAAAGTTGTATTCTTTGGCTTTATTTGAGTACGTGACCGTAAACTGGCCTCGAATAATCGACTTCAAGCCTTGTTGGACTCACTCAGCAAATAAAGTACGAGTCCCAGGCCCAATGGTGTGAGCCCCAGGCCCATGAACATGGGTCTCGAACATTAGTGGATAAATCGTCCATGCGGACATAAGTTGGCCATTTGGTCTTTTTGGAGACTGACCAGAATGCTAAAAGAGCGTGCTACATTCAAACTTTCTTCACTACCACGCCTTGTTCCAACAATTAGGTCAATTTACACTCGTGACAAAAATGGCAGTGTACTCGTTCGCACGATTTTTCATATTGATCAAACAATTGTGAAAGGATATGAAGTGCATCTGTCATGATCTGTGATTGGCCATAATGTTGCCACATCATTACTGCCATGTTCAAGACAATAATCCCAAGGATGGCCATCTCGAATATGTCATTCGTAACCATCTCGTACAGAACGTTCAAAACCTTATTCTGTAAGAGGAAAAGTGAATTATTGATATTTTCATAAAATTCCGATCTTTGTATCCTGAAATAATTGTTTCAAATGTTAGTCATTTACTTGTCTCACAGCGCAAACCGGGTTTGACTCTTGTCCAAAGATGATACGAGTTTAGGGACGATAATAGAGACAACTGAATATGTTAAGCTTAGTAGAGATATCAGAAGAAATGTCAATAAGGCATCTCTAACAAATTGCAAGACTAATGCTAGAAGTATAAGGAACGTTTGGTCCATTTGAGCCAAACTATTATATCACTTGGCACCCAAAAGTCTCAGAATGTAGCTCAAAGGCACCAAATCTGGAGGGTAAGCGGGAGATCGTGGCTTTTACTTCTGTGGGAAGATCTCAGGATTTTCTACTAGCAGCTTCTGTCAGAGGCTTTATCGATATTGCGCTTAGCACATTTGTATTTAGTCCTTGCAACTAGCCTTTTGGAGGGAAAGCAGAACTAACTAATTTCCAGAGTCACTATAAGAGTTTTTATAACATCACATACAAACAGTAAACGAACCTTTGGCCTGATGGAATGATCTGGAGGTTTCTTCTTGGCAGACTCTTTTAGGATGTCGACCCATTTTCTTTGGGCGTCTGTCAGCAACATTCCCATGCAGCTAAGCTCGTCGTACTAAGAAAACATATTCACCCCTTTTATAACTTCAGTCCACTTATTTAGTGCTTTTCGACAAATTTAGAGCGTTTTTTATTGGAATCTCCACATAATTGAGTTATGACTTTTCCAAGTCATTCTCAAGATTAAGCTTAAGCAGAATGATGTCACTAAAGAATGCAGAAACGCTAGCAACCCAGCGAACTTGGCAAAGTGCTGACCTGACTAGCAAGTTATAACAGCGGGGAATTTTTGGGACCAGTTCACTCAACATGTGTACGCAAGTATTATGTAACATTAGCAACTTTCTCCAATGAATGCGTGCAATAGCGATCGTTGATGAATTTCTATGGTACTGTTATGGAAAAAAAAGGTATTGAAAAAACTTGCCCTTCTCTTTAAACTGTTGAAGTTGTCGATAATGACTCCAACGAACAAATTGAGCACAAAAAATGCACCAATGATAATGAAAACTACAAAGAAAATGTAAGCGCCAAGGTAACTTTCATCGGCTGGCTGCTCATCCACCTGAAATGACGAAACAAAGCGAGAAAATAACCAATAAAGCCCTGAAACGGTTATTATATGCTTTCGTTAGCCGACCAAATTTCCAGGTAAAGGAAATACTTTTTTGTGCAGTTATTCTTCACCTGTAGGCACGAATAGAAAACAGAGTACAGAAAACCTACAGCATTGGAGAATAAAATTTTTCCATTGAAAAAAAAGAGCATTTGAAATCAACATTAACCTCCTTAGAATCCACTGCATGGTCCATAAGCTCCATCCAGCCCTCAAACGTAGCCTGCAATTGGGAGTAGCATTGTTAAAGGCCTGGAGTAATAAGTTCAGTCAATGAGTCATGAGATACATAAGATATCTTTTTGTTGTATTTGCTTTTCTGTGGTGAACCTCATCTTGCAGTCGATCTAGGACCATAACTGGGACAAAAGAAAAGATGAGAGAGTAGTTTCGTCCGAGTAACAGTCCCACACTGACGCCTAACAGGCGAGTATTACCACAGATTTCTTCTCGTTACTAACTTGGCGAATGAAAATGACTAGCCTCATAACTTTTGACACATCTTGATGTGCAATTTGTCTCATCTCCGAGAAAGTAACAGTTGTGTCAACATTACATCTTCATGTACCGGAAATCTTTCATGTCTCTGGCTTGCACAAGTAAATTCAGAGTTTGAATGTGAACATCCGGGTTAAAGACCAAGGAATATCCGTTTTGGTTCCCGGGTGTCCAGCTCCCCGGTGACCATCAACTTGGGAAAATGGGTACGAGCTTGAGGTAGACAAGGAAACTATTGTACTAGTAAAAAGTGCTTACCACTTGAAACAAGGCCAGAAAGCCGTTGATGACGTTATCGAAGTTCACATTTGAGTTTACCCATCGGAATTTGCCAGGGTGTTCCAAGCATGCTGTCTTGTTTGGTACGATGTCTGCCGGAACACGTTCACCATCCAAGTCCTGGCACTTATAAAATTTTCCAGCGAAAAGCTGTACTCCCAGGATACTGAATATCAACCAAAACAGGAGAGATACCAGGAGCACGTTGCCTATTCCAGGTATAGCGGAAAACAGCGCGTTCACGACAACCTGGTAAAAACGTTGAATAATTAGTGAACGGCGCCTCGACGCAGCAAACCCAAACCTTTTGTGTTACAGAGTTTTACCTTCATCCCCTCCAGTCGAGAAACTGCTCTCAGGGGCCTCAAAGCTCTTACGGTTCGCAGAGAGCGTAAGGAGGCCAAAGTTTGATCTTCAAACACACAAACTAGAGAAATCTGAGGAATGAGAACATAAAACGTAAAGATCCGTTCAGAACATGTGCGTGAAATCGATTCAGATCGATCATCAAAACTGAGTTGCGCGATGCCAGTCGCTATAAAAATTGCCATAAAATCATTTCAACACTTACTCATTAATGTTTCTATATCACAATCGTGAAATCAAAACTGACTTGAACAACCACAATAAATTAACCTCAGATCTCAGTAAATAAACCAGGCAACCGGTGCCAAGTACAGGAAACTAACCGACATATAGTCTCGAGTTGTTTTGACTATACTCTTTTTAGTTTTTATTTTCAGGCTGTCCTAAGGCGCCGGTCAAGGTCAGATCCCCGAGTTCAAAGGAATTTAATTGCGAGAAAGAAATATTGAGTGGCTAATCCTAAACGAGCAGGCCGGAAAACGTATGGCAATTGTCCGCCAATATAGGTGCCTAGTCATATTATGTATTAGAAAACAGTCCTAAGAAAGCACGCGCGCTGATTGGTTAAAAATCCTGTTTGTATAACTCGATGTAGACACAGAACTAGCGCGCGCTGTTGACGTAGTGATGGCGCGAGCAAAGAGAATTTACATTTTGATAATCAAAGTTAACAAATTGTTTTCCTTTTTCTCGTCGTGGTGTTTTCTAAAAGAAATAGAAAACATGTACTCCGTGTTTGTATCGAGTTATACAAACACGGTACATGTTTTCTATTTCTTAACGAGATTTATTTCACGTTGTTCGCCCGAGATAACGCTAGTCTAAACACGATGATGACCGTTCAACCTAAGACAAGAAGAGACTTACCGCGACTATTAATGAATCAAGGCAATTCCAAAAGGAAGAAAAATAACCGACCACTCCCAATCCTATAATTTTTAGAACAAACTCGAGAGCAAAGATTAACGCAAAAAAGTAATTTAAGCTTTCCAGAGCTTTTTCCAGCTTGGGCTTGCTTGGGAGATGCACGTCCTCAAACACCTTGAAAAATATTACAAAATAAATAACATCACATTATGAAATTGCAATAGCATCACAAGTACAAAAGTATCAAGTTGCATGACTCGCGCCCTAAATTAGACGTTAAGTATGCAACAAAGGGAAAATGTGCGTACCCAGGATTGATAGGCAGTTTGGCTTGTATCGTGTTGACGAGTTCTTTGCCTCTCCACATAAAGCCATTGCAAATTAAGTTCTTTGCGAGTTTTGAATCCGCAAATGACAGTTTACTCTGCTTACGTAACACAATGTTACTGGGAGTCTTTCTACTCCACCCAAGATGCGACGATAATCCATCGCAGGGTTAATTTAAAGAGAAGGGCAAGTCGGCGATAAAAGCAGAGTATGAGTAAATTGTCTGGCTCAAGAACACGACATGTACAGCAGCGGCCTCAGCCAGAGCTCGAATCCAGAAGTCTTCGTCCAAAAAACGTTTCACTGAAAGCACCTACCATTTAGTGCACAAAGGTGGAGATAGATCTTGTTTAAACTTCGTTGATTGGCGCCTCACGTTTAAGCTACCTGGATGAAGTTTGTGCTAGTCTATTGCAAGTTGTGTTCTAGGTTTTTCGGGGACCTTGCAGAACACAGCGCATGCTACCAGGGCTCGAGCGCAGATTGCTCGATTTGAGTAGAAAACATAAACGGCACGAAACCAGTGCCATACCAGAAATGAGATTTGGGGAAAAAGCAAATCTTACCAGGACTAAACTGCTTACGAGTACCGTGAGGAGAATGAACCATTCAAAATATCTATGCTCCACCAGCATTCGTGTGCGCCAGCGAAACATCAGCCAGCTGTTGCAGTTGGTATTTTTGCACACTGCACAACTTGTGAGAGGTGAGACACAGCACTCTGGGAAGCAGTCCTTGACTTCTGCGTTTTGCACTGGTGCTTTCCCTTGCATGTTTGGGCTTGGTACTCGGGGCACGATGTTAGCTA
>JAEMPF020003651.1:15000-21756 GCA_022496165.2 Catalaphyllia jardinei | reverse complement strand
TCTCATTTCTTCTCTCGATAATCCCTGGATGGGTGTTTCATTTTCGACAGAAATTTCCAGGGCTTCAAAACATGGGTAATTGGTACGGATATTTCCTAGAAATTTTCCTCTAAATGCGAATCCGATTCTAACGAAAATTCACTAATTCTGGAAGCAATATCAAATACTAAAAGTTAATGCGCGTATACCTTGAGAGGTAGTACTCTTTCCCAGAAGATCCGGAAGATCTACCGTTCCATTCGCCATTAGACAAATTTCTGGAAAGTTCAGCCCAGTTTTGCAACTACGACCGTACCCCAACACCAACAAAAAGGATTTGCCAAATATAACACACTTACCAAAGTTTGGGTATTCCTTCCCCATGTTCTGTTTCCTCCAAGTTGTTTGTATTTCTTGAGAGGAATTACAGCTGCCATCAGCTAAGGGATATTCATGGACAGGGAACACCGATGTGGTTTTAGTCTGAGTTAACTTGTTAAGAACTCGTTTGAAAAAACTGTCTTCACCCTCGCTGTCTCTGTCATTCTCGTCCTCGTTTTCCTCGTCGTCACCATTATCAAAAGCGTTCAGCAAAAGAGCAAGGAATAGGTTAAGTACCTGCAAAAGAGACAGGTTATAAAGATTTTTTAAGCATGATTACGCGTCAGCCATTTGAGATTGCAATCGGTTTCCGTTGATTTGGCTAAAGTTTCCCAATAGAACACTTTTTTGAAACTGTTTTTGCTTAATTAAAAAACTACTCTAGATCGCATTCTATAGCATCACTTTTTACTGCTAGGTGGTAAAGGTTCGGTTTTCGCATTGTATTCTGTAGATTTCGTAGCCTTAATTGGTTTAGGGAATTGGTCAACACTGATCGACCTTTACAATGTTTTTTGAGTGAAACTTTACTCGGGAAACTTAAATTTTAACCGTTTGAGTTGAAACGGAAAGTTAAACAGCCAAACTGAGTTTCTTTCTTTTTTAAACCAAACTAAACATGGATTTTTGCCAGAGTATGACCAGTGCCAAAATATAGCCTTTAACATTTAATGCATACAACTCACAATAAAATTGCCTATGACGACCGCTGGAATGAAGAAAGAAATCGCGGCAGCAGGAGAGGTGGCCCTCATGCAGTCCCAGAGAGGCTCGATCCACTCTCCACACAGCACTCTGAACACCATCATGAACGCGTGCCAAAAGTCATTGAAGTTCCAGCGAGGTACACCGTCCTCGCCAAACTTGTCAGGAGTGTAATGCTTGCCAAACATTTTCATTCCCATCAGCGCAAAGATGTAAATGACAAGACCTAGGATGAGGGTAATGTTCCCGATTGGTGCAACGCTGTTGGAAATTGTTGCTAACAGTCTGCGCATCGTCTCCCAGGACTGAGCCAGTTTAATAATTCTAAACTGTAAGGTGTAATTAGGAAGAAGTTAACAAAACACACATCTCCCCAAGTGATAAGTACATCCAATGTAAAAATTGCTGATGTAAATGTAACTGTTTGAGGTAGTAAGTACTACTTATTTTGATGATTGTTTCCTTGATTCTTGTGAACCAGGAGCTTAATAGCTGATTGTATACTACTATGGATAACACAGAATGAATCTTGTAACTGTACAGCAGGTAAGAATATTAGAAAAAGATCCTCGTTTTGCAAATGCAGGGAACTTTCAAAGGAAGCAGGCTTTAAACGCACCAGCCAATGATTAACTAACGGAACAACTGACCGCCGACTGACGGAACTGACCAACTGAGTGACTGAGAGGCTGAGTGACTGAGTGACTGAGTGACTGACTGAGTGACTGATTGACTGACTGACTGACTGACTGACTGACTGACCTAAAGGGATGTCTCACTGACTGACGAGCAACAGACCGAACGACCAACCGATTGACTGACTGCCATACTAACTTAGGTTAGGTCTAGCCTGTTTTGTCGTCTCGTCAAGCAATGTAAGCTCTCACCAGGCGAAATGTCCTGAAGACACTAGTCCCAGAAGATTCTCGAAAGTCCGCGAGTTCAAGACCCGTGTCCACTAAGCTGATAACGACAATTATACCATCAAAAATATTCCATCTGCCTTGGATGTAATACATGGGACCGAGGGCAACAAGTTTCAGTATCATCTCCACGGTAAATATGACAGTGAACATCTGTCAAGGAAGAGATTCAAAGTAAATGACTATGCACCAGATATTACACACACTTCCAAACAGGATGTTGCTCAGTTTTTGAGTTAAAAAAAAAAAGAAAATATGCAGAAATAGAGCAGAATGGACTCTGTACCTTCCGTAAGGAACGCAAAGTAATGGTAAGCGATGTGGCATCTTATAATATGTGCTTTAACCATTTGTCAACAGATAGTAGGCAAAGCTACCTCATGAAGCAGTATGGTGATTTGAGGAAAACGACAAGAATATGGAAGACACGAACTTTGGTGTGTGTTATCTAATTAACCAACCAGCAACCATGTTGCCGTGCCTCTTATCAGTAATAAATCACAGATGACGTCAAAATGCGGTCAGAACAATAGAAGTGGAACACGAGCCGTTAGGCGAGGTCGTCACTAATGTTCTTATCACATTTTGACATTTTCTGCGATTTACTACTGATCCGACACAGGGTAACATGGAATCTACCTGTAAATCTACTTATAGAGAAACAACAAAGAAAAGTAAATGATCACGATGTCATCTATTTGTCTGCCTTCCAATATACCCAGGTACGAATCAAGCAAAGTGCGAAAATTCAACATATTGTATAAATTATTTCTAGTACTCCCTAACTTTTCGTCAGAGATCGTCACTTTTGTTGGTGATGGCGCGTTTGAGATGGGGATTCTTTATTCTAATTCTTAAGGCTTAAGATAGTACTTCGCATCAAGGAATAGGATCGATACTCTTAGAAAGGGGACTGCTACCGCTTTACTATGGGGGAGAGAAGTCGACATTTTAATGTGGCTCGATCGAGGAAAGATGTTGTGGTGAAGGATTTGGATTGAAACTCTGATGCTGAGAAATGAATGATTGTTATTTTCAGGGCCCCTTCACTGTTAACATCCTATGGCAAAGCAATTCGTAATCAAGTACCAGATTAAGGACATCAAGGACTTTCTTAAAGTGAGCGTCGATTTGATGGTGATGCAAAGCAAGAACCACTGTATTTGCGAGAATAAACCCCATAATAGTAAACTCTACAGCGGGGTGGCCCATGACGTCACACATCACCCTTTGTAAGCGTCTCGTCCACGTCATTTCTGTTCGAAACTTCTCATTCTTTAATTTCTCATCGAGTATTTCTTTGAATGAGTTTTTGCTCGCGATGAGGCGATACAGGGACGATGGCTCTGGTTCCTTGGGAATTCTGTAAGTGATTTCTTCAATCTTTTTCTGAGTCCTTATAGAATGAATCGTTTTGATGAGAACTTGTAGTCTTGTGGTCAGTGGATGCAGGTGTTCCAGTGTTTCCGAGTCTGCAGGGTACGACATGGCGGTTCTGCTTTCGTGTTTCAGTCTCTCGTTCTTAGAAGAAGAAAGAAGAAAGTAATCAAAGGAAGAAATTAAATGCGATCAATGATGATGGTTCCTGCATTTCACAAAATCTCTGATACGTTCAAGTGCATTGTTTTTTATGTCATTCTGCTTGGTTTTCTTCTTGTTTTTGTTTGTTTGTTTTTGTTTGTTTGTTTTTGTTTGTTTGTTCCTTTATTGGTTTCCATATTATCATGGCTTACGAAGCACAATTTCAGAATTAACAATAAAACGAGTGCATGAAAATTTGAGTTTTCGAATCGGGAAACTATCTAGTCTTTACAGCTGTTGGCGGCAACACATACAGATTACCAGGGCAATCAGTGCATAAATTCCTACGAGGTAACAAATTACAGTGAAGCAACTATTATATTAATTACCACTTTGTGGACAGATTTGATTTCCAGTTCGTAGGATAAAGTTACCACTGCCAGCACGAGATTAAGAAGATAAAACGAGCAGAAAAAGATAGCTCCAAGGAAGTAAAACACGCACCAGGCACCACTGGAAGCAAGAATCTGAAAAGTAGAGTGAGATAGGAGTCTTATAATAACAACTGGGATGAACCACTCTTTATCAATTGTGCGTTAAGACAACACCTTGTCTGGTATAAGATTTTATCAATGAAACTGCTGTTGATTCTATGCCGCAGAAGACAAGTGTTCTGAAAAGGAGAATTACTAAGAACATTTACCGGAGGTAAAAAACGCAGAGAAGCCGAAACGGCTTCACAGTAAATATGCTTTCATATTATTTGAATTAAGCTTATTCATCTGCGTGATATTTATTTTATTTTCCCTCGATATTTTAACTTTGTGTCTCAGACAATAGTCTAGACTTCACCTGGCATTACAATTTTTCAAGCCTTGACATGATCATGCTAAGTGTTTGGCAACCCGATCAACTATTTTTCCCCGGTGTTGATCTTACCACCCCATGGCCATCAGCTCAAACTCAGACATCCATGTTAATCGTGTCTACCTTGTCATAGATATTTTCCCAGAAGTCCATGGTAAGAAGCTGAAATGACATCACAAGAGACCATCCCATGTGATCAAAATTCGTGTAACCAAAATCAGGATTGGGGCCAGCATCTCGCAAACACGTGTAGTTCACTGGACACCTCCTGAGAAGAATTGCATATGCAGCTGATGGTTTGCGTTAAATAAAACAAAACGTGTAATAGAAACAAGGAATTACATGAAGAGTGAAGTCATTGAAATCATGTAACAGCTGAGTAGTCAGAGAGGGACTTGAAACCGAGATCTCCGGATTTCAAGACGGTTTTGAGCGAAGACGTGTCAGCAATAGGACAATTGACAAATCAGATGTCTTACCTTGCAGATGTGCCGTTCCCACAAATAACAGGTTTTCCCTCTTCATGAAACCACATACCTGGATAAGATACATTGATATTGGAAGATATTTAGCAAGGTACCTTCAATCGACAAATTATAAAATGGGTTCTTTTGTGTGCATTATTAGCCCTTCGGCGATTTTCAAGTTGTTTGGTCAGATTAAATAAGCAGTCACAATGTGTAGACGCTGTCCCTGGAGTATCCCTTACAGAGTTTAAAATATAGAGACATACTTGGGTTATTTGCCCTGTCTGAGATGCTCAAGGAATCGTTGTTGTACACACATTTATATCTGAGATGGCCCACGAATAGCTGCAGCCCAATGAGCGCCATGACAGCAAGAAAGAACACGAAAAGAATGAGAACATCACTCAGCATCTTCATTGAACGGAGTAGCGTGTTCACCATTGCCTTCAAACCTAAAAACGAAGAGAAATTAGCCAGTTAGGGCGCTTTTCAAATGGGCGTAGTAAGGCCCAACCCTGCGTTATCATTTTGAGCAGCCTAAAATTGGATCCTGCAGTGAACCAATAAAAGCTCGATGTTAATAAATGAAGCTGGTGGGAGGCGCGGTATTATGAACGTGTGCGAGCGAGCGAATCCCAGTGGACCTTTTCGGCGATACGACAGCCATTTTGTATTTTATTGTTTGAAGCATTTATTATAGGGGATGCTCTATTATGCATTTGCTACCTTAGCATCCTAAAACAGCTATTTGAAATAACAGAATTTAAAATGGCGCAGTATGGGCGAAAAGGTGCATTGGTTTTGATTTTATCCTCATTGTCTCACTTATGTGGCATGGGTCTTCTCAACCAATTACTAAGCGTAGTAATGTAGAACTAATGCAAAAGAGAACACCGTTGTTGACTAGTTAGTTAGTCATTTAGCCAGTCAATTTATCAGACTGTTTGTCGGTCAGTGGGTCAGTCCCTTTGGCACAGCGTGTGACGTCATTCTTTCTCAGTGCTGATGATGAAATCAAAAACATGACATGTTTGCGAGGTCCTAAGAATTGTTTGAACAGTGTCGTACCTTTTCGAAAAGATATCGTTCGTAAAGCTCTCAAAACCCGAACAGATCGTATTCCAGAGAAGTTCGCGATATTTGGCGAAAGTGTCACGTACCTAGATAGAGATCAAGGAAGATTTAGTATCTTTTTGAGGGGTCTTTAAACTGTTTATTTGATATCATTGACGAGGAAGCAAATCAATACGTTTTCTCAAATACACCTTTACACTCCAAAGAAAGATAATGCCTGTCGGTACCATCGTTTTGTTTTTGATTTAAGTACTGCTATTTCCGAGTTTCTTTCTGCATCCCCGCTGGGATAATCATTTTTACTCCTGCATGGTGGAAAGAAGTATTGTGAGAGTCACTTGTCTTAACCAAGAGTAGCAAAACAAAGACAATTAACCTCTCGAACCCGGCCGTTACACCACTGTACCTCTAGAAAACATTTATAATTACAAGAAATAGGCAAAATAAAACCACATTAAAGCAAAAGAAACGTTTCCGGGAAAAATATTTTGTCAAATGTTGAATGCTTATAGTGATCAATTCGCTTAGTTACACCTAGCTTATTCTCAAGTACGCCACTCAAACATCATAGGCTAAAAGATGCCAACTGGCGTATGGCAGTCCAGTCGGCTATCGAATCGGCCAAGGGTGGAGCTAGGTTCTAAAGAGAAGCAACTCCAGCTTTATTCATGATAGTCAGAGCTCGACTTTAAGAAGCAACCTCCTAATTTTAAGTCCCGTGTTCTAACCATGCCGCCATACTGTGTTCTGAAATAGCTTTATTATAAGGCTTGCTCCATGAGCGGGAAAGATAAACCGACTCCCGCGCTATGACTTGCTACCCAGCGGGCAAGATGGAG
>JAEMPF020003651.1:0-12500 GCA_022496165.2 Catalaphyllia jardinei | reverse complement strand
CAGTGAACAATCAAAAGTAGTTTCGGCTCGAAATTGCACGGCACCCGCGTCGTGTTTTATCACAGTGTAATACACGCCTTAGGCTTCTTTATTTATGAAATAAACAATAAATAGATAAAATTGGAGTGGCAGATCTCCCCTTTTAGTTTTAAGCATTTAAAGCTGAAATTAAGGATGTTTAACACATTATGTTGTTTCGAATGCACTCTCAGATTATGTCAAGAAAATGGTAATGCATGAATTGTTAATCAGTGTTTAGGTATTCATTGATTATATTGACCCATCAAAGTCTCACGGCTTGAGGGTATTTAGCAATTAACAAAACTGAATAGGATACTGATGTGTGACGATCCTTATAGCAAACAGTCTAAGCGGGTGCAGCGGCTCAAGCAGGAATAACGATCTGGACATGTTGAATCTGTAGGCCTGATCATGTGATAACTTGGATCTGCGGCTGAGGACCAGAAATGTCTCCTTAGAGGGCTTGGCTGGCTTCTGCAGGGAACAAGAAACAACCACATCATTATTTTGAAGTTATAATCACTTTATTAAAATCTCAAAATTACAAACTGAGCACTGACGCTCTACTAATTGAAAAGACTAAATGAAATCAACCACAATCAAGTCAGGTTTGAGTGTTTATTCAGGCAGAATTTAAATTCAGAATGTTGTATCTTGGTTTGAAGGAATAAATGCCGAAGAACCCAGAGAAAACTCCCTCGAAACAAAGATCAAAAGCATACACAAACTCGGCCTACTAATGGCAGCGGCAAGGTCCAGAGTCTTAACCCTGCGATGGACTCCTATTCGCTTCATGCTATAGAAACCGGGATAAACTCCGGTCTGATGGGACACTGGGCTTGCATGTAGACTTTACCTTATAGTTCAGATCATTTTCAAATTAAAGGAGCTCTTTTAGACCTCTTGTTGTATTGCACTTCGCTATATTTATTTCATAAGAATCTTTTTATAAGAATATCCAGCGTGAAATTAGCGAAACTGTAGGAATATGTTGAGAATACCCAAGGCTGAGATTTTGTGAAATACATTTTGGTACGTTTCATGGAAAATAAAATACCATAAAGTCACACGTTTTTAAACGCACTCTTATTTTACGCGTAAAAGTTCTATAGTTATTCTTTTCTTTTCGTAACAAGATGATACAAACTATTAGTTTATACTAAAACAATGGATAGCGTTGAACGCGCGCTCTGATTGGCTAGTCAAACTCCGAATATCCTCTGCTATTTACCTCCGAGAAACTCGGAAAAACATGGGGTCCTTGTTTGCATCCGTGACAAGTGAAGAAATTAATTTTTTTGTGGTGTATATTATCTCACTGTTTTAGTTTATACTAAAATAACTGTTCACCTCAGTGTCGGAGGCTATCGGTGGATATTTACCTCACCGCTTCGCGGTTCGGTGCATATCCACTGCTAGTCACCTCCAGTTCGGTAAATAGCTGTTAAATATACGCATAAGGAGAGCGATAAAGCACGTGTAGTAAGATACAGAAATGATATAGCGTCATTGGATAGTTCAATTCCTGGTCACGCTCCTTTTTATTAAGCTAAAGCCTCGGTTACACCTTAACTATGGTCCCACTATGCCAGAGAAATTTTTAAAGAGAGGTTTTCTCTGAAAACGCATTAAACGTTTTCCGTCCACACTAAGTCGGAAAAACAATCACCTGTCATTCTGAATTTAAGTTTGGGAAATACTCCGTTTTCAAAATGTTTTCAATTAACACTAAGACGCAAAGACCTGCATTTCAAATTCTCCGGTTTGAATAGCGTTTACGAACAGGCATGTTTTGTTCAATGATTAGAGTGGACGGTAGGCCTAACTGACTATAAATAAAGCTGTTTTTTTTTAATTTCTCCGAGTAGTGTAGATGACGCGGGACCCAAAAGTCACGTATTTTACTCTGTAATGTAAGAATGTACACACGAATAATTTTGGTCACAAGTTAGCAGAAAAAGAAAGATATCCAGCCTAAGAAAAAAGGTGTATCGGGAGTAGGTTCTAGAGTCAATTGTGGCAGCTTACTCACGGCAGGAAGTACTGCTTGAACGCGTTTCTTCAATTAGGACACCGAAGCTAATACAATATTCATTCATTCATTCACTCATTAAATAGCTTGCGGTAAAAGCTTCCGAATTAAGGCATTTATTCATTAAAAGCATTCAATCTTCAGTGTTTAATAACGACGTTTCTTAAGTACTTGCTAGATTAATTGCTTTGCGTTTATACAGGTAACGAAAACTACAAATGAGATGGTTCTTGTGTGTCATTGCCTCGTTTTGTTTCATTTATCCGTTAAAAAAGGGTTTTATAAACAGTCGATCTATCAAATAAATTACTGAAATAGCCTTGAACTAATTGCCGCTCAATAAATTCAGTAATGAGTATAGGTGGTTGCATGAATAGGAGTGCAATCGACGATTTACTCCACTAGTCATACTTGAAAATTATTTGAAAATTGAATGAGTCTTTTTGCGAGTCCAACTGTGCCAAACTGACATTGAAGTAAGAAGAACAAGGAAGATCATTAATTAAGGATCTTGTTGGGATGAATATATAAACACCGAGAATTCATGAGCAGGACGGATATGGAAGAAACTTCTGTCACTATGTAAGGGCGCGAGATCATGATTCTACCGAAAGAGTTTTAAAGGGCCAATTTAGATTTGATTATTTCAGATTGACTTTGAGTAAAGCACGGATAGAATAACCTTTAGAAAACTTTTAAACACTTGACGATCTCAGTGTTCACAATTTTACGGCTAATCTCAATTAAGCTGCTTTCTGTGCACACGTACTCAAAGTTAATGTTGGCAATCTGAATTATTTGAATTAGACTATTACTGACGGCGAAAAGTGTGTGTGAGTTGCCCAAACTTGCAAAGATAAAGATGGGCTGCGAGACTTGGAATTTCTGGCGAATGAAGAAATTTCCAGAATCTGGGGCTACTTATTTAGAAATAAATACTTTGAGTTCTTCCAATCATCAAATCAGACAAAACTTTGCCAAAGTGATAATTTTTGATCATTACTGACTAGTTGACGTAAATGTGACGAACATGCAGTTTTTAGGAGTAAAACAATGTAAAATAAACTTTACCGCGTATTTGCGTAACCCAAACACTTCATGCATTTCGGAAGCAAACCACTGTCGATTAATTGTTTATTCCTACAACGTTGGAACTCAAATTGTACGAGGTTACAGAGTAACGACTACCATTTTAAAGTTTAGAATATTATAGAGACGATTTGAAAAGATGTTTTAATGTCAAATCCATGTACCTTACAATCTACTTGAACTGTAATTGCATCAGTGTGTGGAGGAAATCAAGGTTACGATATTCTCCATTGTAGCGTAATAACTGCGCGCGCGTCAAATGTAACTCAGTTTTGTTGTGAAACGTTTTTAAAACAGTTTTAATTACTTGATTAATACCAAAGACTTTACTTGGATCAGACGTTAGCTAAACTTCGAAACAAAATACGAGTACTTCAGTCAATCTCTGAACATAAGTGATTTTCAAAATGGAACCAATTTTTTGTTTTAAAATTCCCGACTAGCGGCAGATGTTCAGAACATATCAGTTCTCCTTTTCCTAAAAAAGCGATCATCAACTGATGAATAAATTTAATCACGTATTAGTGCGGATAGCATAGGTTTATGATAAGTTATATAAGTTATAAAAAAATTGTGCCCACTTACTCCGTTCCCGGCCGTAGCGTCGAAATCGTGCAGAGGTTTGCCCAACAGATAAGAAGGCGTTTGTCGAAGCTGTCCTTTTCTATAAGTGGAATCTCCAAGAGCAGGAAGCCCTCGCGCACTTTCTTGCAACATTTCTTGAGTGCCTTGGACTGTGATTACAACTCGCGAAACTTCTGCCGCCTTCACCAGCGATTTATCCCCATTAACGCCATTTCCAACGTGATTGTGATCGACCATTTTTGAAAATATCGGCGGAAACCTGTCTTTTTCTCACGACGAGATCTAGCACGTGAACAACAGCGCTTTAACTACGTCAAAAACGCTAACCTCTTTGAGAAGATCAATTCACGACATTTCCCTCGCAAGATTAAAAATTATCTCTTCTAAGGGCAAAAACATTGCCCAAGGCATTCTGAAACGATACGTAAAGATCTCCCTATTGTTAACTGAGCTGAGAATTGCCTGAGATTTTCAGTGAATACCGCACTACATTTTAAATCTTTAATGGCTTGACGCTGGGAAAACCTATAACGAAGGATCGCGGTCACCAAAAAGAAACAGGAACTCAACAAACATATAAGGATTTATTTTTACTAATTTTGGCGATTTTCTGGTAGAAATGGCTCAATATATAACAACCGTTACACGATTTTGTAAGTATGGATTGAAAATTGTAAAAAAAGGATAAGAATGTTTGGTAGAAGATAGGAAATAAACCACTGTCGTCAGTGTACTGACGTAAGTGATTCAGAAACAATCGCTTTAGAATTATATTCAGAATATAATACCACTACACAACATAGATATAGTTTAATAGCCTTATATATCTCCCATTTAAAGTAATTAACCGTCGCTGATTAACTTAGTCTGCTCTTCGATACATTCACGTCCCAAAACTACGAGAGTCTTCCTCTGTGATCCAGGCACCTTTATGAACCGCTAGGCAAGGATGTATTTAAAAAAAATATTATACAATAAGTAAGAATGCGTAAACAAGATTGAAGTTGTATCGAAACTATTAGTAATTTAACGTGAATGAGATATATTCACTTTGTAGCTGTTTTCTAAACACTGGTAATTAATAGAAGCACTTATACCTCGGTTACAAAAACAAATACATAGAAACATTTTATTTATACAACAAGTGAGATGTATTCTTCCTGTTGTTCTATACAAAGGGGAAATAAAAGAAAGTACGCTTCGCCTGCTGCTATAGCTATCTTCCGGAAGAATAGTTCAATTATTTAAGCGTCGCTTTCAGCTGTTTCAAGCAATATCATTTCACCTGGGGGCAAATTGTAGACGTGCTCGACAACTGATCTCATAAGTTTGTTCAAAAAGAAAAGTATGCGTTATACCATGAACTGAGTTTTAAGAAACTAAAGTTATCGGACTATTGCTGAGCAAAGCTCGCTTTTCGTTTGACTTGCATAGTGACTTTCTAACATTGGAAGGATTGGGTCCTCCCAAAACAACATCTTGCTTATTACATTGTTGCCCCAAACTGAGTTTAATTGAAAAAAACACTCATATTAATGAGGTGTTCTATTTAATTCACGGTATCGTTATCACGGTGCAATTTTGCAAGAAGAGATGGTCCAAAAAGAACTCAGATAACGCGAAGTTAACTTAAAAGCGAAATCCTCAGTCACTCATAGATTCCTCAGGTCAAAGTATATCATTAGATAACTCGATTAGCTTACAACTTATGAGTGTGCAGTAAACGCACTGTTGAGTAGTGTAGGAATTGGAGGTACCGGCCCACCAGGCAATTTTCAGCGAGTCTTCTTTAAATTTAAAAGACTAGGGGGTGGGTAGCTTATAACAAAATTAAGTTGGTGAGAATATAGTAAAGGGAAAATTAATTATTTTAAAAAATCATTTGAATATTAATATAAATGGAATTTAACAAAGACTCACCCGAAATGAAAAATCTTAAGAAAGAAAATTATAAAGAGTATAGAAAGAGATATTGCAATGCGCGGCTAAAGAACACAGAATGGTATTGTGATATTTGTAAAAACGGTAAGAATTATACACTTGGGGGTAAATGGTCACATTTAGGCACAAAAAAGCATAGGCGCAACTATTATGATTTATATCCATTAATAGAACTTACAACTTTTTAATCTAAAAAAAATCGACAATCATTATATACTGTGAAAATGTTTAAAGAATATTTAAAATCATTTCAGAATAAAAGTCTTTTAGATAAGACTTACATTAGAATGAGTTTAAGACCTAAAAAGACAATTGATGGTAGGATCATTCTTGGAAGCGGACCAAAGAGATTAAAATTACCACAACCTTTAATACCAACAAAATATATTCCACCAAAACCAACTCCAAAACCAAGAACAAAAAAACCAGTACCTTTTCCAAGAAGTCAACCTCCTAAACAGATACGAGAGCATATAAAAGAGTTTATTAAAAAAATTACCCCATATTACAAACCAGAATTTATAAATGAATTTGAAAAGGGGTTATCTTATAAGAGAAACCATAAAAAAATAGTTAGAGAAAATAACAAGGCCCTCAAAGGGGCCGCAAAATGATTTTCAATATTGATTCTAGACCGCTTAGATCCTGATAACCAAATGTATTTAACTTCAATAAACATTGCCCGTAAATTAGAGAGCTTATTGGGGGTTGATCGAGGACTAAAAGTAGGGGTAACTCTAAAAATCACATTAAAAAAAGAGCAAACCGATGAAAATGGAGGGACTTATTATGAATTTAAAGATGTTTATTTTAATACTAGAATTTTTATCATAACCAATCCGGAAGAAATACTAGGTAAATTAGATCGTGGCAGAGAAGAAATAGAAAATGCTATTGCCATCTGGTTGTCTGAAGGTTCTGGCTGGACAATTGAGGCTATATTAGAACATTATGTTAATGTTGTCAAATATGTTCCTCTCCGCGTTGGTAAGTATATCATACTTCCCAAAGAGTTAAGAAACTCAAATAAAGGTTTAATAAACTTGCAAAATAAGGATGATAAATGTATGGTTTGGTGTATAACCAGGGCGCTTTATCCAATGGTAAACAATCCTCAGAGAATAAAACAATCAGATATAGAATTTGTAAAGAAATTTGATCTTAGATCTGTCAAATTTCCAACAACTTTAAGTGAAGTGCCTAAATTAGAACTAATTTTTAAAGTAACTATAAATATATTTTATTATGACAATGGAGTATATCCACTATATCTGAGTAAAAGTCGCCATTTAGTTATTGTCAATATGTTGAGGATTAGTGATAAAGATGATAACAAAAAGTTTTATTTTGTGCTTATAACTAATTTTGACAAATTAATGTTTAACAAAACAAAGCATAAAGGTAAAAAGCATTTTTGTATGAATTGTTTACATTGTTTTACTACCGAGAGTGTTTTAATGAGGCATAAAGATGTGTGTTACAAATTAAATGATAAGGTTGTTCCAATATTACCAGAAAAATATGTTGATAAGGATGGCAAGGAGGTAATACCAACTATAAGTTTTATAAATGAGAAGAATGAATTACCATTACCGTTTATTATCTATGCTGATTTTGAATCAATACTAGAGAAGATTATTAATGAAATGAAATCTGAAGACAAATCATATACTGAAAACCAATCATATACTATAAAGACTCATAAACATATACCATGCAGTTATAAAGTAGTTTGTTTTTACAAATACAGCAAGAAATACAGCAAGGATGTTGTTATATATCGCGGTAGGGATTCAATATCTAAATTTCTCCATTCTATCTTAGAAGAAGTAGAAAACTGTAAGAGGATAATAAAAACTGAATTTAATAAACCATTACTTTTAACTTATGATGAGGAAGAAGAATTTCAAAACGCGACTGTTTGCTATATTTGTAAAGGAATTTTTATAGATGATGATAGAGCAGTAAGAGATCACTGCCATATAACTGGGAAATATCGTGGTGCTGCTCACAATTCATGTAATTTAAAATATAAAATTAGCAGTAAAGATTTAAAAATACCTGTAGTTTTTCATAATCTGAAAACATATGATAGCCACCATATAATGACAGAAATAGGGAAAATTATAAAATCAGAGAATAAGAAGAAGAACTAGAACTTGGTATAAAAAAGATAAAGAGAAAGATTTCACCTATTGATATTGATGTTGTGCCATGTAATAATGAGAAATACAACGCATTTTATCTTGGAAAACATTTAGCATTTATTGACAGCCTAGAATTTCTAAAAGGTAGCTTAGATGAACTAGCAAGAGGTTTAAAAGATACTGATTTAGAATACACAAGAGCTCATTATAAAGTGGAAGAAGAATTTTTATTGATGAAAGCGAAAGGTGTCTACCCATATGATTACATGAATTCATTCGAAAAGTTTAATTATACTAGTTTACCCGCGAAGAGCGATTTTTATAATGACTTAGTTGAGAGACATATTGAGGATAAAGACTATGAACATGCGAAGAGAGTGTGGGATACTTTTAATATAAGGGATATGGGAGAATACCATGATTTTTATTTAAGGACTGATGTTTTATTACTCGCTGATATATTTGAAAACGTTCGCAAAAAGTGTCTTTTAGCGTCAAACTATGGTCTTGATCCAGCATATTACATATCACTACCACATTTTGCTTGGGATGCAGCCCTTAAAATGACAGGGGTAAAGTTAGAATTAATAACTGATTATGATATGCTTCTCTTTATTGAATCTGGCATGAGAGGAGGAATAAGCTATATTGCACATAGAAATGCAAAAGCAAATAATCCATATATGAAAGACTATAATCCTGATGAGGAAAAGAGTTATATAATATATCTTGATGCGAATAATCTCTATGGTTGGGCTATGTCTAGTCCACTACCATATTCTGGGTTTAAATGGATAGAGCCATCTGAGACTATGTTACCGAAAGAAGAAGGAATAGGTAGAATGTATGAAGTTGATTTAGAATATCCAGAAGAGCTTCATGATTTACATAATGACTATCCATGCGCTGCAGAAAAAATTAGAGTAAAAGATGAAATGCTATCAGACTATTGCCGAGAAATAAAAGATAAATATAATATTTCTAGTGGTAATGTTGAAAAATTAGTCCCGACCTTATGTAACAGGGAGAAAAATGTTCTTCATGAAAAGAATCTAGAGCTATATTTAAACTTAGGTCTCAAACTAAAGAAAATCCATAGAATTCTCCAGTTTAATGAGAAACCATGGTTGCAAAAATACATTAACTTTAATACAGAGGAGAGAAAGAAGGCGAAGAGCAAATTTGAAAAAGATTTATACAAACTTATGAACAATAGTGTATTTGGAAAGACAATGGAAAATGTAAGGAAAAGGTGTAATATGCACTTAGAGACAGATTATAACCATTTTCTTAAACTTACATCAGAACCAAATTATACAGGATGCAAAATATTTTCAGAAGATTTGGTTGCAGTAAATATGAGAAAAAAAGTAGTCAAAATGAATAAACCGACATATGTCGGCATGACTATTCTTGATAATAGCAAAACATTAATGTATAATTTTCACTATAATTTTATAAAGAAAAACTATGGTGATAATGCGAAGCTACAATTAACTGATACTGATTCATTAATGTATCATGTAAAGACTGAAGATATATATGAAGATCTCAATGAACATCAAGATTTGTTTGATAATAGCGACTACCCCACAGATTCCAAATACTATTCTGATAAATACAAAAAAGTAATTGGAAAATTCAAAGATGAGACTCATGGTTACCCCATAACTTCATTTACTGGTTTAAAAAGCAAAATGTATTCATATGTAAAAGAGGTAAAAAATAAAAAGGGTAAAGTAGAAGAGGAAACTGAAATAAAGGCAAAAGGAGTAAAAAACTATTTAATAGATAATAATCGCAAAAAAGAAAGATACTTTAATTATTCACATTTTGAAAATACTTTTGAAGATAATGGGCTCATGCGAAAAGTCTCCGTTCTGACCATCATGAGATTTACAGTTATAAGATAAATAAAATTAGCCTATCATGTTATGATGATAAGAGAGATATATTAGATGATAGGAAGAGTAGTTATGCTTATGGCCATTACAAAATATAGGATAAATCTTTTAAATCTTCTAAATCTTTTATATCTATCCAACTGTTGAATTTTTCTGGGTAACCTTTCCATTTAACTAAAGCTATATCACCTTTTTTTCTAATGACTTTTTCTATTCTAAAAACAGTTTGATCTGTCTTTTGCAGCTCTTCTGTGTAAAAAGATCCTTTTATTTCTTCACCCTCTAAATCTTTTATTTTATACGTTATAGGAATTGTGGGCAAAATTCTGCCTATAATGAATACTTCTTCTGTCCAATTAGGTGTGTATCCTTTATCAAAAGTTTTTCTTTTATATTTGCTTATACGAACAGTATCGCCCACTTTAAATACAGGTTTACTCTCGATTTTGCTATCTTCGACATTAATTTTTAGATAAACTTTTCCATAGTTTTGTTTCTTTCTAGCTTCATTTGGAGTCATACCTATTCTTCTATTTTTACTATTATTGTAAGAAGAGAGTATTTCATCCAAAATATCAATGTAAACAGTATTATTTCTGATTGTAAACATCTTATACATTTTTTCTTTAATAGTTCTGTTCCATCTCTCACAGACAGCTGACTTTTCTTCATTTTGAGTAGAATAAATTTCTATATTATTTTTATCTAATAAATCGAGAAAATTTTTATTATAGTATTCTTTACCTTTATCAACCCATAACTTTTTTGGCTTTGCCTTTTGTAAAATGGTTTCGAAAGCTTTAGATACTTCTAAACCAGTTTTACTCTTTAAAGGTACAATCCAGCCATATTTACTAAAAAGGTCTAAGACCATAAGAAGATATTTAAAACCTTTATTCCATTTACTAAGCTTTTGCATATCTACTAAATCAGAACACCAAATTTGGTCAACATTGTGAACTATAACTCTTCTCTTATTGAAATTACGTCTTATAGGTTTATGTAACTCATCTGCTAATTTTTCTTGCCACTTTAATTTTGGTCGGTTTTTTTTTAGCGCCACCCAAACCTAACTTTCTTTTTTTATCAATCATATTTCTAGCCAACCAATGCCCCCATTGCCGCTCTGACCATGGAACTGCATCAAGAGATTTAACCATTTTTGCATCAGCCTTATGTTTGCACTCTTTATCATCTCCACAAACACTATAATCAACATCATGCTGCATTGATATGGCACCTGCAGTACCAGTTGGTTTATCATATGTCTCTAATATTTCACCAGTATTTTTATCAAATTTGAGTTGTTTATTTCAATCATTGTATGGGCCAGTATACTTGTGGCCGGGCAGAGTCCAACCACCTTTTGGTTTGGGAAGCTTACCAATAGCTTTGTGAACATCTACTCCCTTTCCCCCTATCTTCTTACTTACATAATCAGTGAGTGAATCAATAGCTTCATCTAAATACTTTCGACCTGTCTGACGTAATTTAGATTTAACAGTGTCAGATTTAATTGCTTCAGCGGCACCTTTCCTACCTAAGTTAAATAATCCTTTAGCACCTTCGGCTAAACCTTTAATAATAGCCTCATCAAATCCAGATCCATGTTTTTCTCTCAAATCATTTATTTCTCCTTTAGATAAAAAATTAAACTTACTACTAACACACTCATCACATTTTACTTTAACACCAACTCTATTATTAGATGTCATTGAATATTCTTCTGATCCAGGGACATTGCCAGTATGTTTTCTCTCTTTAACACAAAATATTTGCATATATAAGATAAGGATAAAAAATATCTCTAATTATAAAATTGCACCTAAGAGTGGTATTCTATTAAATGGACTATTTGGGCCTAATAATAGTCCTTTACCCTTTTTCTTTCTACCCCTTTTAGGTTTAGATGCGGCTCTTGGAACAGCACTGCCACTAATGAAACGGAACTTTGTAATACCACATTCAGCGCATTTGCACTTCACTGCATTTTTACCATTACTAGTAACTACTCTCTGCTCACTACCTGGAACGCACTCAATTTGTTTTTTCTGTTTAACACAAAAGGATTTCATATATATCTCTAGATCTATTTTAAATTTTAAATATAATACCACTAAAAATATATATGATTATCGGATTGGCAGGAAAGATTGGAGTTGGCAAGGATTATATTGCTAAAAATTACTTGAAAAAGATGGTTAAAGAAAGCTCATTAATTGTAGGGTTTGCTGACCATCTAAAAGTAGAAGTGGAGAGAGGAGATAGTCGGGTTAGTTTAGGTGAGTGTTTTTTATCGCCAAAGTCACAATATCTAAGGGAAAAGCTACAATGGGAGGGAACAGAAAATGGTAGAGATAAATATGGTTTAAATATTTGGGTTGATAGGCTTGAGAATTGGATCTATCTTCACTCAATTCGAAATGGTATTGAGGTGTTTATTATCACGGATTGTCGATTTCGAAATGAGGCTGAATGGATAGAAGATAAAATGGGTGGATTATTAATCAAAATAGATGGGCCAAGTAGAGATAGTAATGGAAACCCATATGATGTTGGAGATGCCTCACATCATATTTCGGAAAACTCATTAGATGATTATGAGTTTAAATATGTTTTAAATAATGGGGTAATGATTTGTGGAGTGATTTAGAGAGAATTTTAAAATCTTATATTCTTTCAAAATAGTATTTATCACCATCCACTTTGCTGGTTGCAGATTTTTGAATGCCGTTTAACCCCTTCAGTGCCAAGGACGTACTTATAGATTTTACTCTGTCT
>JAEMPF020003650.1:21872-41051 GCA_022496165.2 Catalaphyllia jardinei | reverse complement strand
CCTTCTAATCCTTGAACACTCCAGGTGTACATCGTGTGTTTCAGGATTCCATGGCATCACAATTGCACATCTGAAGCCAGGAAACTTTAAGATAGTTTTGCTTTCTGCTGTGAATCATCCCAGCGTTTCATTCTCTTATCCGGCTATTGCCGGAGTTATTTAACTGATTGTCATAAAACTACATCGCACCATGAGTTAAAGGTTATTGGCAATTTCCCATACCTGTGATGTAGGTCCATGGCTCAATGAAGGGCTGTTTGATCAGGAACCATATCGCTAAATTGTCGATGTGAACTGATGGAAAAGCAGCTCGTCCAAAGCTGTACGTTCGTTCAGTAGGAAGGGGTGTGGTTAAGGAGCCGCATTCCCCGTAACCGCCAGGTTGTGTATTATGTTCGATGTAGAGGCCCAGCTCGCCGATACTCTTCCACGTTAGATGGAGGTAGGTCCAAGAGCGTTTAACGAGTCCAACATATCTGAAGCAATAATTTGTACTTCCGAATACAGTTACGTTCACCTTTCCTCCGTTAGTCTCGTTATAGTAGATTGTTACACCTTGTCTCCATTCCATACCCTCACTGTTGCCGAAATACATCTGTGTCTTATTAATGCTTTTTTTACCTCTTGGCCTGACTTTGATAAACATGCTAATTGAGAGGCCAGTTGCACAGCCTGATGGGTCGTACAGGCAAGAAGGACTACTCACTTGCATTAGGTCTATCGATGAGTTATGTGATGTGCCTTGAAGATGGATGCTATTCCCTGTTGGTGAGGGAATGGTTATCGGTGACCCGTGCAAAGTTATTTTTGTACCCGTTCTTTTATCAGCAATTTCTGACACCGGAGATTGTTCAAAATCCCAGTAGTGGTCGGCGCTGTCATATAGACTGTTTATATCTCCTATTTTGCCAAAAGAAATAATGAATCAGTAAATAAAGCCCGCTATGACTGCATCTTGTTCATTCAGATATTTAGTCAGTCGCTTACTTACTAACTCATACACCCAAATGCATGGGCACTCACTTAAAACAACGACTTATGTTCAAAATACAACTAAATAACTCCAAAAATATTTAAAACAGCAAGTCGAGTTTTAGTTAATTGAAAAAAATAATAAATTGGATAAAAATTTTTCTTCTCTATGGTATTCACGATGACGAGAATTGTATGCAAAAGATGAACACAGGAACAAACACATTTTTCGTCTATTTTAATAATTCAGCTAGTTTTTTGAGAAAGCAGATCTTTGACAATTTCCTTAAAATCCGTTTTTCCTAAGAAGTGCGAATAAAAACTAAATTTTAGTAGATCACAGGGTAATATATCCCGTTCTTAAATTTGTGGAACCCTCAATGTTCAACCCTGAGGAAATGTTAAAAACACAAACGTTAGCTAGGATGTTTTGTAATCAGTAAAAACGTCATACATCTGGTGTTATTAGGGAAACTGCTTCTATTAATTAAAGAAGATTGGATAAGATGCTAGAGAGAGATGCAATCGAATAGCCTATGACCGTCCTCCCCCTCAAGCTACTTAACAACGAAAATTCCAGCCCCTGATTACAAAATCGCTATACGAGTAACACTTGAATGAATATACAAAAACAAAATAATAAAAATAAAAAAATAAGACCTTTTTTTACCCTCGGCAGTGTTTATAGGACAGGTGCTAGTGGGGCCGAGCAAACAACTGAAACAAATAATTCAAACTGAATATAACATTGTCAAGAATGCCAACTGGCCGGAGGCAAACCAGTTGGCTATTTACAAGCGTGGCCGATGATTTGAACTCGGGGCTACCGAGAAACAAATCCAGGTAGTGGTTACAGCTACAAGAACCTCTATCAGAATTAAGTGGAAATCTGGCCTGAAACACATCAAGCTCAGACTGAAGTCAGGCTTTCGACTTTAAACTGAATACCACAACAAAGTAGGACTAGGCATCTTTCGTAATACACTTTGATTAAAGAGAAGTCAAGTTATCTTAACGCGAAGCCTCAACATTCTTCCTTTCTGCTCACAATGCAAGTGTCGTGCTGTTTTTGTACGATTAATCTTTCTAAATATTTATGCTGTGATATCATGTTCAGGCAGAAAGTAAATTTGACAACGTAACTCTTAATAAAAAATAATAATAACGTGTGTTTAATTTTCTTACCTGATATATTTGACGAAAAAAGTATCAAAACGTTCTGAAGAGAAAAAGAAGAAAAATGACATTTGTTTCCACTTTTAGTGATAAGTTTGACTAATTATATTTAGGTACATAACTCTTCCACAGACAGGCAATCAAGCACTTATATTTCTTACCAAAACAAATATCTGTATTGCAAAACTAATCCTCCTCTCCTTGAGCATGATCCTTCAGGTAGCTCTCGTCAGCTACCTGCTTGAGTCTTTCACTGGTTCAGTCTTCTTGAAACGTCTTAGGAAGCAATGCGAGGAGCTTCACTTTCATTGCATTCAGTCTTTCATGGTCAAACTTTGTCTGTTAACACTTTAATCTGAATCTTAATTCGAGAATTAAACCAGTGTCAGTTAATCTTCTTCCATATACCTTGCTCGTCATACACACCAGCAAAATTCATTATTAATTTGTGCTCCGGTTATGATATAAGGGTAAGAGTGGTATTGATTAGGAAGGTGGACGATTCTGGAAGAAACATTTTAATTGCTTGACATAAAAAGTTAATAAATTAAAGTCTGTCTGGAGACCTGCTAGTAAGACAGGTGTAATGATTGCAGCCTAGTCGTCAAAGATCTGGAACTTCTCCTAGCCTTTTCATGCCAATTACACAGGCTGGGATCACGAGAAACTAGGATTTGATCAGTAGAAGGAAAATGCATGGGCCCTAATTACCACACGAATTAAATGGCTGAGAATTAGGGCCAATAATTTAGATTGGCAAATCAGAATGCTTAATTTCTGATCCAATCTTTTTTAGGTATAATTGTATCCGTAACAAAAATCTCGATCCTGATTGGCTCTTCAAGCGCCTTTTTGTCACGTTTTTGGCACGGGATCAGGTGGGTGTCAGATTACTGGTATCCAATTGCGGCTTTTGTAATCAGATACTGATCTGGCACATCTACGCCATGTGCACATCGATCAAGTGCAACTTACTCAACGGCCTCCTGCTAAATGTTCCTGATAGGAACATTTTTTCGATTTCTGTATAGGGAACGTGAAAAACACTACTGCCTTTTTAGCTCAAAAGAAGTCTCTTAAAGACTTAATAAATCTCAATTTTTTTCTTGATGTGATAAATAAGTAATTGGACCTCGTGTCGCTCAATCCAGAGACTAATCGTGTTGGTAATTTCAAATGGGCCTCGCGCTGCGCGCTTGTTCGATATGAGATTATTTACTCCCACATTACTCTCTGAATATGTACTTCACGCGATCCGATGACTATTACTAATCACTGGAGACACCAACTAGGATTTTTCATTCTGTTCTCCTGGAAACGATTTTCCATTCCTTCTTATATGGCTTTTGATTTAAATACTAAAGGTGGTGAAGGAGATTAAACAAATTGTGCTAATCGCAACAGTTACGTTACATCGTGCCCTGTATGCCTGGGGGGTTAGGGGGGGGGGGGAGGGTACTCATAGAAAAATTGGGTGTGGGTGTGCCGCCGGCTTTCTAAAACCCTTACCCTATTTGTCACCAAATTGTGCGATTTTTCTGCCATATTCAGTTTTTGGCCTGACCAAAAATTCAATACCATGTTTATGACCGTTGCGCTGGCGCGTGCACAGTTGCCCTAAACATAATTTATGAAGGGCTTTTGTTGGTGATCTTACGAAAAGGTAGCTTCTTCCAAAAAACATACTTAATCTAAGAGTAGAGTGCAAAAGCCACACCCTTAGTATCACCAAAATGGCTAAAAACCCAAACCCTTTGGTGTCGCACCACATACCTGTATAGCCATATACGGGAGTACCTCACTCCCCCCCCCCTCGGAGGGGGGGGCAAGTGTGTATATGTGAGTGAATGAAGACGGCGAGAGCTCATGTGATTAAGAGCATTCAACACTATTATAGCTGAGGTTATGGTCAAGAGATAATCATAATTACATGCTATGGTGTAACTGTATTCTGCTCAGTCGGGACAGCAGAGGGATTGTTTCGGTAAGTTCTCTGTTCGGAAGACCCTTCAATCCTCCGATTCTCTTTGGAGAATTGCCACCATCAACTTTCGTGATATGAAAAGTTTTGTCTGTCTGTCAGTCTATATTTGGAAAGGCAAGAAGGCCTAGAGTTTTCTACAAATAGACATAAATAGCTTTAAGATAATTCAAAGTCGCTCAAGTTCCCCTGGAATAACCAAACCGATAAAAATACTATAGCGGGACCTAAAATTAAGCTACAGAGCGTTACAAACACTCCAGATAACCTGATACAGCTTTTTAAAGTATTTGAAGGAAACCAACTCTGGGTGCCCTAGGAGCAGTTCAGCGGAACTGCAAACATTTAAGCATCTTGATAACCCGGTACAAGTAAATCTGTTACCGATTGTGACCTTGAATTTTAATCCATTTTAAAGAGAGCAGTAGAGCAAAACAGTGTGATTTTAACAAGATTTGTTTTCCAGCAGGCTAACTTTGTAACTGGACGGATGTTCTATCAAACAGAGGTTTTCCATAAACACTGCACGACTTGACGTCAAAGGAAATGTGATTGACATAAAAATTGGTATTTGCTAAAAGCTAATCTCGGTTGTTAATTTCAACCTCGGTAATGCATTCTCAACTTTCTGATTGGTTCGCTGAATATTTTTGTTTCAGCCATTACGACTGTGTTAGACCGAGTCGAGTGCCACAGGTACGCCTACATTAGAAGTACAGGCAGGGTACTCTCCGTCCGGAGAACGACAGATTTAGTGAGCTTTCTACCGCAGCAAAGATGAAATGTAATGGGCAACGCTATACAGTAAACTGGGATGTCCCCGATTAAGTCGACTATCTACAAGGGCCTGTTTACAAGGAAGGAGGGTTCCCTTAGTAAGCGGGTTAACCCTACCTGGAAGGCAAAAGATAGCCCGGGTTTACAAGCAAAATTCCACAGATAGGATAAAGGGTCTGGAAACAAGTACACAGTTAACCCTGGTAGGCGGGTTAACCCTACCTGGAAAACGTTAACTAACCCGCCTGCTGGGGTAACCCTAGCACGCAGATAGTGTAACTCGCCTATCCGGGTAACCCTACTGAGCTGTTTTGTAAACACGACGAAGAAAAAGGAAATGTGTTAGCGCTAGGGTAACCCGCTCGTTAGCTGGGTAACCCTCTCTCCTTATAAATAGGCCCTAAAGATTGTTACGTCGAAATATGCATAATTGAAAGGACGGCTTTTAAATGTGCACAACAGTGACTGAAAGAGGAAACAGCAACGGAAAGACCGACCAACAAATCCAAAAATGTACACAATTTCGTTCAGAAAGTAAAAATAAAAATCGATATTAAATTAGCACACCAGTGACGTTTGTTAATTACTTGACACTTGCCGGGCCTTTTCCCCTTACAATTCAGTAATTAAACTTGATTGTTTTTGTGTTAAAAAATCGTAGTAAATTCCCGTCAATCTTAATGATGACAGCCGCTCAATCAAGTAAACTCTTCATTCCTATTTCATTAATTTTACTTACACAAGACAAATGATTTTTAGCAATGTTATTACCTCGTTTATCGTTCATTTTTATAATCTAACTATAAAACATTGCCACAGGACAAAAGCTAAAACCATCACGGTTAAAAACTTAAAAAACTGTTAAAACTTTAAAAAGCCACGACGTTTCGACGTTTACTCAACGTCATTCTCCAGTCAAAATGAATAAGAAAAAGTTATTTGAATATAAATGTACCAAAACAAATCCTTAGAGAATAAAATAAAACACTAGTAAATGCGAGAAAATATTTGCAGGCAACGTCACGTAAACAATTTAGCACGAACGGAGGCCTTGTGGGTATTCAGCCCAGGTTTTAGCTCTTTAATGCAGTAGTCAATGTAAACCATGTTTAATTAAGCGATTTCGTCAAGTTTTGTGAAGCGATAAATTAAGTTAATTTGCTCTGTAAAAACAATAGTGAATATTTTAAACCGCCCTCCCATAATGGTCTGATGAGCACAGTTCCTATGGCAACCGTGAAAAGCAACCTTTGTACTCTACAAAGGAACAATACTCATCATCACCATATTGTGAATGGTCTTGATTTTGCCTTATTACAATATAACACTGACCCTGCAACATTTACGCCAGTGTTGTTTATTTACCAAGTTAAGAAACTACAGTGGATGTGTCACCACAAAACACATGATAGCTCAGAAACTTCTTTCCTACTGAAAGATAATCCAGTTTGAAGCCAACTGAATTGAATTGAAGTCTGATTTGAGGCTCAGGAATCGCTGTATAAGGTAAGAAATTCAGTCACTACTTAATTTACCGATTCCCGCTGAGTCAAAACCATGATGACTTTATTAATTTACTTTTCTATAGGACTAAAGTTTCTTAGACCTCTTTTTACAGCTTACTAGATCTGATTGTCGAGCCGTACAACAAAGCAGCAATGTATTTTTCCGGCATAACGAATATTACGTGTTTAAGCTTCAAGCATGAACCGGCTTAATTACATAACTTGATCAAAAAGGCCCACGCGTAATGAAACTACAACGTGGAGCAGCAGTTTTCATAGCGCAGTTAAATAAACACCACTTTTTAAAACTAAATCTTTACTTTCGTGATCGATATTTAGCAGTTGCATTTTGAGAGTTAAATAGTGTTATCTACAAATTCTCGGGAAGAACACGAACTTAATTTATTTACATACTTAACTTTAGCTGTAATTGTGGAATTAATGATTGCCGGAATAGTTCGATAGCACCTTATTGTTATTCAAAACGATTGTCGTCTGTTTCAAAGAGTTCTTTTGTTTTGATTTTCACAGCTGAAAACTTCTTGTTCCCTCATTTAATACCTTACCGCTAGACTTCACCTTTGTTCTTCGTTTGCTTTAGAAATTCTTCCCGATTTTTTGAGAACATTTTTTTTTTAATTCCTGACATAAAGCGCTAAGCATTATCTGTTTAATTCAGCCATATTCCCAGTTATATGTTTGTGTACTTTTTCAGCTTTAATGCTTCCCGATCAGTGATTATATTACTTTTCCTGCTGCACACAGGCCAATAAACAAACATTTTAAGCCGTAGTAGCCATACCAGCAAGACCACATAGCTACTACAAATATTTAGGTGTTATTAATTAATCATGTTGATAGCAGGTCCACATCAGGACTCAATGTCTTGCCAACTCCTCAACCTGCTTGACCAAACACTTTATGTATGTAAATATACTTACTGGGGTCGGTGGGCTAAATTTCAAGCTTGGAGAGGAAGCCGATTTTCTTCTGGAAATTTACGTTTCAATACTTGTTGGGCTTATATTTTTGTTAGAAATCTAATTTCGCTAGCGACAATCTCAAGTGCTAAGAAATGTACACCTCAGAAAAACTGTCCAAATCAAGACGATATATATGAAAATAAGTAAGCTAAGCATACCGATATTCAAAAGTATGAGATAAGTCACTTTATTATTCAACTTTCATACAGCGTACGAAGTCTGATTTTCTGATTGGTTGATTCGTACCACGTGACAATGGGTTGTGACGCAACAACCTCCTTGACGTCATTATCGTGGTGTAATAGCCGTGGTGTAGATTCAATACACCACTGTCATTACACCATGGCTTCGGCTGACTTAAAGTTTAACGGTTTTTGTTGTGTCCATTTGTTCTTCAGTATAACCTGAAGATGTAAATCGAAGCTGAAATCTATGAAACTGAAAAACAGCTTGGCTAATTATTGACTGTATTAACCTTAAATGGTTAGGCGCGGGAACATTTAGACAGAGTTTCAAGAATGATTAAAGGAGCCTTGGCTAACACTCGATCTTCACCAAAGGCCCCCTATCAATTATACTAGTAGTAATCATCGATCAGTGAAGAGTGCGATTGAGCATTGGCAGGTAAGGCAAAAATTCTGTAAACAGCATTTTGTGCTTGAGCTGTTAGGTAGACGTGAGAGATTTGCCTCCCTCCAGTAGGAGCGAAAACAAATTAAGGAATTGGTCGCAAAGCACGTCAGTACATACGACAGGGTTTGTTTTACAACCGGTCAATATAAAACACGGACTGTAGTCGGTAGACCGCCTAAAGTCCGCAATCCGTTTTATACACGAATACATGTTTTATACCCAGTCCGTAACGCTTAGTCCGCGTTTTATAACTCAGTTCGCGTTTTATACCCTGTCAGTAGTCTGCAATCCGCAGTCCGCATCAACACCAACTTCAAGCTTTAAATAAACAACTTATCCGCTACAATCCACAATAAGCTGCCTCAACAATCGAAAGTCAGCACAACACTCGAAAGGAAGCACATAGACGAAAATGGACATGACGTCATTCACCCCAGAAGAATTTTTGGGGTAGACCAAATTGGTGTCCAAAGACCATAAAGGAAAACTCGATTTTGATGAAAATGGTTAAAAAAACGAAGGACGTTTACGATATTTTGACTTCAAGGAGGTTGTAATTATTGAAAAAACAAAATGATGCGCGCGCGTACATAACTTTAATTTTAAATGACAATTAATCCGAGCGATCTTTCTAAGGCGCAAAGTTTAATAGCACGTCGAGAAATAACTGGAAACCGTTACTTGAACTTAATTCTAGTAAGAATTCTACTAAAACAATTAGATTATTCGGTCGAGATTTCTATGAGGTGATAGCTGACTGACATAATCTAATTGTTAATTATGATCTTTTAGAACAAAAACACTGATACATACTGAGTTTCATTGCTTTTTCTTCAGTTGCGGTACCTTAATGTATCTGTTCACTTTTGCTACTTTACTTCTCGCTCGCAATTGTCTTTTGTATCAATTCCTTATTTCTTAACATCACTTTACAGAAACATGTCTTCCCAAGTTTCTTCCCAAGTTGAAGCCGCCTTGAAACGTATACAAAGCCACAAAGGAGTGGTTGGAACCATAGTGGTGAACTCCGAGGGGATCCCTTTAAGAACGGACCTGGACAACTCCAACACACTCCTGCATGCATCCTTGTGTAAAGCGCTCGTCTCGATGGCCAACAACACAGTTCGAGATATTGACCCAGAAAATGAGCTGACCATCCTACGAGTAAAATCGAAGAAGAATGAATTGATTATATCACCTTGTGAAGATTACCTATTGATTGTTGTTCAGAGTAACAATGAGTGATGGCTGAGACAATGTAATGGGCCCTTTGCAGCTGGGGCAAGATTGAAAAACATTTCACTAAAAGAAAAAATATGGGCTATAATTTAAAGAATACCAGATATAAAAAAAAACACATCGAAAATAGCACAATGGTCAAGTTTGAAGTCTGTGTCACGGAAGAATAAGTTGACAATTTGAATATGCGGACAATTTAGAGGCGTTCTATGGAAAATTTTGCTGTAGAGCATGATCGTGCTCTCCAATAACTTTTTCCATACAATGAAGTCTTCTTAATTTTTTTAACAATTTAAACCGCTATGAAATCTCATTCTCAAACTTGGTCATTTTGCTATTTTCGACAGGCTTTTTCTAGCTGCAAAATACCTATGAAATAGTGTGTGCATGTCAAGCGCTCTGCGTGAGATGTGGAAAATATTATCTTATTATTTATATGATACTCCTTTGATTCTGTTATTTTAATTAAATTCTGTAGCATCCCGAGATAAACCTCCTGTACATCCTTGCATAAGGCTGTCGCGCGGGAAATTTGAATTGCCCAATCAGGATTCAGCAGCTGGGAAAAATGTTAGTGTCCTCACGTTAATGTAAGTTGACAGGAAAAGCATTGAAATCAAGCACCTTTTCTAATTGGAGATTGCATTAAATATTCACTAAAGGGGATTTGCAATTCCCAAAACCATATAACATTGCAAAAACTGAAAAATATGAAAATCTTTTGTCTCCAAGCTTCTAATTTGGCGCCAAAAATAGTAGTTCCTCGAGCGTCGCCATGTAGGATAATAGTAGTCTTATTTTGAACAAATTGTGCTGTTCGTCGTCAAATTAAACCCGGGATTCTCCAGTTAATTATTAAAAGAGGCCATAGCAACTTTAGCATTGTCTTCATTTTAGCTAGCGGCGAAGAAAAAGGCTATTTTCGTGTAATTTCGGTAGGAAACCAAAGTTTTGACTGCCGCACGTACTGCGGGCTCAGCCACCGTATGCCAGGATGTGGCGACTAATCGAAAGTGTACCAACAAAGCATATACACATTAAAATGAAAGTTTTATAATAATGGAAAACATCTCTGTGAAAGGCGTATTATGATTGGGATCCAAACTTTGCAATAACAAAGATGGTCCACCCTCATAAGCGATTAATTGTCCAATGTAAGAGTTTACGTGCAATGCAAAAGTTGAAGAAAAATTCATAAGCAAATGTTCTAAGTCTCATAGCGTCAAAAGTACTAAGCACCCGTCTATACTGAAATATTCTGACCAGAACGACGGTTGTTTGATTCAATCGATTCACTGGAATGAATAGGTGACCGTGCCTGCATTTCAATGACGTAATCATACAGCATCACGTCATACCGCTCAACTACCAAAACCTCCCCCACCCCCCGACCTTCTCATCCCTATAGAACTGAATACCACGCAGGCAGGAGAGGAAAATTATCTAAACAGAAATTTGAACAACACTTTTTTATTTTATGTTATTTTTTAGATACATATAAAAGTGTAAATGGAGAAAGAAGGTGTTGTAAGCAGTGTTTTGTACTCATGGCTGTAATCCGAGAGGCTGCGTCTTACGGTTTGATTGTAAAACCTTCACATACAGGCGATTTCCAGGTTTTTCATTACCTTGCTCTCAGAACTCGACTTGGTGGGAGGTGGGATACTAAAATTGATTGTACAAAAATTCATTTCTTACAAGACTTTGCCAGGACCACGCTTTGAAACGAAGTTGTACAAACTCGTTAATGGCTAAAACTAAACTCTAAAGTTCAAGCAAATTGCTTGCCACTATACTCGTGAAGTACAGTCTACATATTTTTAATCAATTAAATTTTTGTACATCTAACTAGGCTCGGTAACTCTGTAACTAGGCTCTAGTCCCACTTAACTCAACAGCCATGTGTTAGTGCATATGTTATATGACCCTTCTCAGGATCGATTTCATTGTCACACGCTATCGCCTTCTGAGTCAAACGGGTCGTACGACCAGCATCCAGGAGATGTACTACTGCGAACGCTATCAACAGATGTTTGGGATCTACTTCCAGTTCCGGGCGTGAAGTCAAGGCCGAACATGAAGTCGTTGACCTCCTGATCGCTGGAGATCGAAGATAGAGGACTGCATGAGCACTTTGGCACGCTATCATTAGAGAATCCATTTGACATTGGAAACGTTACCACACCACGCGTGCTGCGCCTGTTCAGAAAACCCCTAATGGCACTTTGAATCATCACAGCGGCTGAAAATGGATCACGGTATTTTGCACGTGGTAGTGAAGAGTTCCTTGTTGGAGAATCTCTGGTGTTTTTACTATTACCGTTACTCTCGGCTGATGTGATCGGAGAAGGCATGGCGTCGCTGAAGGGTATCTCGCAAGCGGCGACACTGGCAATTTCATTGGAACCTGATCGGGATTTACTAATGCGCGATTTTTTCCTGACTCCGCGTCTTCTAAAATGAGTTTCCAATTTGGACGCTATTTGCTCAAAGGCAAGCGGCGACTCGCCTTTCTTCTCCAAAAGCCGTTTGACTAGACAGCGAAGAAGGTCGAAACACTGTACCCGGTATCCCATCCGTACATTGATTCCCATTCGTACAAGCTCCTGCTGGTTAGGCTTGCGTATTTTGAAAGGCTCGTCAAGAAGATCAACAAAGTCTGAAACTTGATCCACTAGAATATACTGCTTTCCATCAGTTACAAACGAGGCCCATTTTTTGTAATAACCATCGAGGTCCTCTTTATTGATGACGAGCCCTCCCTCTTGCGCTCGGTTCACGTTCTCGAGGATAATAGCAATGTACATGTTCACTATAATAAGAAAAACTATGAAGATGTAGGAAACGAGGTAAACCACTGCCCCCACAGGAAATCCGCAGTTACCATTCGGGAATCCCCCGTAATTTGGATCGCAATCGGGTTCACGAAGCATAAGCGATTCTAGAATATCATTCCAACCCGCGCCTGTGGCCAAGCGAAATAACAGCAGCATGGAGCGGCCAAAAGTCTCGAAGTTCACCGTGTCGTCTAAGTTCTTCTGTTTTTTAACATGGCCATAGGTGGACATTCCAATGATGGCGTATATGAATATTATTAAGAACAGGAGTGTCCCAACGTTCAAGAGGGCTGGTAAAGAGATGATGAGCGCCACCAGTAGCTGGCGAATTCCTTTTGCAAACTGCAGGATCCTGAGTAACCTGGCGACTCTTGCGACCCGAAAGACTCGAAGAAGACCCGGATTGATGATACTATTGTCACCAGTCGTGAGCTCGTCCATCGCCAACCCTGTAGAAAACGTTAATAATGTCAGTAAGGCTATTTCTTCAAAAATATAATTGTAATAAGGGAAGTCGATATTCTAAGATTACCTCTGTCACGAAAATTGAAAAATTAACTTATCGGTCATCAGCTTATAGTCAAGGTAAGGAATACGCAGCTATGTTATTTGACGTAGAGTGGCAGAGTTACCTGGGGAAGTTAAAGTTTTTCTTCTAAACTGGCCCTGACAAAAGAACAGTTTTGCAAAACTGGACTCAAACTTTCTTGGAAACCACAATGAAACGTGACCAGTTCCCTTAATCCTCCATAGGAAAAAACATGACTTCAGGCACATTTACCAGTAATTCCTAAGGCACGTGAATAGACCAATTTCGATATATTAAAATTCAGCCTAAGACAATAGACCTCAGCACGAGGCTCCGGGGAATAACTACAGAGTTTGAGGGGTTTTAATTTATTCCCCGGAGCCTGGTGATGAGGTCTATTATCTGAAGCCGAATTTTAACATATCGAAATTGGTCTACTTTAACAACACTGTTAAAATGAGACGTACAGAAAACATGCAACACTTTTAGACCTTACGTAGACAAGCACAGCATTGCAAAAATATGGCTTTTCTTGTTATTTATGGGCTGTGTAAGGCTCGTATGGTAATGTGATAACTGATGTGCAGCTGACATCTTTATTCGTACGGAGGATTCATCAGGTCCTTCGATTTGTGAGAGAAAAACCGTTAAGTTGTAAATAAACGAACTCGTTTTCAGGACTTGTCCCTTAGAAATGTAAACTAAGTTGATGAGTCAGTACAATTAGAAGGAAAACGGGTCCCCGTTAAAGAATCACCGCAATAATCGTGATTATTTTAGCCACTGTGCAGCAAGCTAAGGCTGACATTTAAGCGCTAGGTGGAATTAACTATAGAAGAGATAACTGTTTAAAGTGCACTGAAATCTCACTTTTTTTTCTAAATTTTTTTCGCTCCTATTTTTACACTTACCGATGATAGAAATGATCACAACGACGAAATCAAACACATTCCAAGCTTTTAAGAAGTAATGCTGTCGTAAGGCGGCAAGCTTAAGTCCAGCTTCCATCATGAAGACTGTGGTGAAAATCCAATTGAACACTTGTGTTTCCTGAACATCATGTCACAGGTATAGTTAAGGAAATTTATCAGCTTTAAGTAAGACTTGCTATCCGCAACAAAACTTCCTAACTGTCCTAGTATATATCATATAAATTGGGAAAATTCCACTTGGATAATCATTTCCTCGATTCGCGCGATTTCGTATGGACAGGGAAAATAGGGTAGAGTGTTAACGAGAGGAGCGTCTTAGTTAACCAAAATGGAAACTCTGAGTTCGCAGACTCGTTCGCAGACTCGACTCATCCATCCCGCCACTAACTGGACTGCCTCTCGGTAGTCCCGAAATCAACTGTTTGACTACACTGAAGCAACGCTGAAAAACTGATTAGGGACGTATCAATACGTATAGGGGAAAGGTGGGCCAGAGCATATGAAAATGTGATCGATAGAAAACACATGACACACCCCTTGCATTTGGCACAGAACTGATGGACCTACCCTTCTGACATGGTCCTAAATGTAGGTTGATAATTACATCACCCACCCCCCACCCCCCAACTTAAACATGCCAGTTTAAAATAAAATATCGTGTAAAATTTTGAAAACATCTCGTGTATGATCGAACTTGTGGTGGTTTGTCTGTTCTAGATTTATTTCTCAACAATAATACAAATTAATCTAACTTGATATTGCTTTCCATTATTACAGCAGCTTAAAGTTGTGTTCTTTGGCTTTATTTGAGTACGTGACCGTAAACTGGCCTCGAATAATCGACTTCAAGCCTTGTTGGACTCACTCAGCAAGTAAACTACGAGTCCCAGGCCCAATGGTGTGAGCCCCAGGCCCATGAACATGGGTCTCGTACATTAGTGGATAAATCGTCCATGCGGACATAAGTTGGCCATTTGGTCTTTTTGGAGACTGACCAGAATGCTAAAAGAGCGTGCTACATTCAAACTTTCTTCACTACCACGCCTTGTTCCAACAATTAGGTCAATTTACACTCGTGACAAAAATGGCAGTGTACTCGTTCGCACGATTTTTCATATTGATCAAACAATTGTGAAAGGATATGAAGTGCATCTGTCATGATCTGTGATTGGCCATAATGTTGCCACATCATTACTGCCATGTTCAAGACAATAATCCCAAGGATGGCCATCTCGAATATGTCATTCGTAACCATCTCGTACAGAACGTTCAAAACCTTATTCTGTAAGAGGAAAAGTGAATTATTGATATTTTCATAAAATTCCGATATAATTGTTTCAAATGTTAGTTATTTACTTGTCTCACAGCGCAAACCGGGTTTGACTCTTGTCCAAAGATGATACGAGTTTAGGGACGATAATAGAGACAACTGAATATGTTAAGCTTAGTAGAGATATCAGAAGAAATGTCAATAAGGCATCTCTAACAAATTGCAAGACTAATGCTAGAAGTATAAGGAACGTTTGGTCCATTTGAGCCAAACTATTATATCACTTGGCACCCAAAAGTCTCAGAATGTAGCTCAAAGGCACCAAATCTGGAGGGTAAGCGGGAGATCGTGGCTTTTACTTCTGTGGGAAGATCTCAGGATTTTCTACTAGCAGCTTCTGTCAGAGGCTTTATCGATATTGCGCTTAGCACATTTGTATTTAGTCCTTGCAACTAGCCTTTTGGAGGGAAAGCAGAACTAACTAATTTCCAGAGTCACTATAAGAGTTTTTATAACATCACATACAAACAGTAAACGAACCTTTGGCCTGATGGAATGATCTGGAGGTTTCTTCTTGGCAGACTCTTTTAGGATGTCGACCCATTTTCTTTGGGCGTCTGTCAGCAACATTCCCATGCAGCTAAGCTCGTCGTACTAAGAAAACATATTCACCCCTTTTATAACTTCAGTCCACTTATTTAGTGCTTTTCGACAAATTTAGAGCGTTTTTTATTGGAATTTCCACATAATTGAGTTATGACTTTTCCAAGTCATTCTCAAGATTAAGCTTAAGCAGAATGATGTCACTAAAGAATGCAGAAACGCTAGCAACCCAGCGAACTTGGCAAAGTGCTGAACTGACTAGCAAGTTATAACAGCGGGGAATTTTTGGGACCAGTTCACTCAACATGTGTACGCAAGTATTATGTAACATTAGCAACTTTCTCCAATGAATGCGTGCAATAGCGATCGTTGATGAATTTCTATGGTACTGTTATGGAAAAAAAAGGTATTGAAAAAACTTGCCCTTCTCTTTAAACTGTTGAAGTTGTCGATAATGACTCCAACGAACAAATTGAGCACAAAAAATGCACCAATGATAATGAAAACTACAAAGAAAATGTAAGCGCCAAGGTAACTTTCATCGGCTGGCTGCTCATCCACCTGAAATGACGAAACAAAGCGAGAAAATAACCAATAAAGCCCTGAAACGGTTATTATATGCTTTCGTTAGCCGACCAAAATTTCCATAGTGCAGGTAAAGGAATACTTTTTTGTGCTGTTATTCTTCACCTGTAGGCACGAATAGAAAACAGAGTACAGAAAACCTACAGCATTGGAGAATAAAATTTTTCCATTGAAAAAAAAGAGCATTTGAAATCAACATTAACCTCCTTAGAATCCACTGCATGGTCCATAAGCTCCATCCAGCCCTCAAACGTAGCCTGCAATTGGGAGTAGCATTGTTAAAGGCCTGGAGTAATAAGTTCAGTCAATGAGTCATGAGATACATAAGATATCTTTTTGTTGTATTTGCTTTTCTGTGGTGAACCTCATCTTGCAGTCGATCTAGGACCATAACTGGGACAAAAGAAAAGATGAGAGAGTAGTTTCGTCCGAGTAACAGTCCCACACTGACGCCTAACAGGCGAGTATTACCACAGATTTCTTCTCGTTACTAACTTGGCGAATGAAAATGACTAGCCTCATAACTTTTGACACATCTTGATGTGCAATTTGTCTCATCTCCGAGAAAGTAACAGTTGTGTCAACATTACATCTTCATGTACCGGAAATCTTTCATGTCTCTGGCTTGCACAAGTAAATTCAGAGTTTGAATGTGAACATCCGGGTTAAATACCAAGGAATATCCGTTTTGGTTCCCGGGTGTCCAGCTCCCCGGTGACCATCAACTTGGGAAAATGGGTACGAGCTTGAGGTAGACAAGGAAACTATTGTACTAGTAAAAAGTGCTTACCACTTGAAACAAGGCCAGAAAGCCGTTGATGACGTTATCGAAGTTCACATTTGAGTTTACCCATCGGAATTTGCCAGGGTGTTCCAAGCATGCTGTCTTGTTTGGTACGATGTCTGCCGGAACACGTTCACCATCCAAGTCCTGGCACTTATAAAATTTTCCAGCGAAAAGCTGTACTCCCAGGATACTGAATATCAACCAAAACAGGAGAGATACCAGGAGCACGTTGCCTATTCCAGGTATAGCGGAAAACAGCGCGTTCACGACAACCTGGTAAAAACGTTGAATAATTAGTGAACGGCGCCTCGACGCAGCAAACCCAAACCTTTTGTGTTACAGAGTTTTACCTTCATCCCCTCCAGTCGAGAAACTGCTCTCAGGGGCCTCAAAGCTCTTACGGTTCGCAGAGAGCGTAAGGAGGCCAAAGTTTGATCTTCAAACACACAAACTAGAGAAATCTGAGGAATGAGAACATAAAACGTAAAGATCCGTTCAGAACATGTGCGTGAAATCGATTCAGATCGATCATCAAAACTGAGTTGCGCGATGCCAGTCGCTATAAAAATTGCCATAAAATCATTTCAACACTTACTCATTAATGTTTCTATATCACAATCGTGAAATCAAAACTAACTTGAACAACCACAACAAATTAACCTCAGATCTCAGTAAATAAACCAGGCAACCGGTACCAAGTACAGGAAACTAACCGACATATAGTCTCGAGTTGTTTTGACTATACTCTTTTTAGTTTTTATTTTCAGGCTGTCCTAAGGCGCCGGTCAAGGTCAGATCCCCGAGTTCAAAGGAATTTAATTGCGAGAAAGAAATATTGAGTGGCTAATCCTAAACGAGCAGGCCGGAAAACGTATGGCAATTGTCCGCCTATATAGGTGCCTAGTCATATTATGTATTAGAAAACAGTCCTAAGAAAGCACGCGCGCTGATTGGTTAAAAATCCTGTTTGTATAACTCGATGTAGACACAGAACTAGCGCGCTGTTGACGTAGTGATGGCGCGAGCAAAGAGAATTTACATTTTGATAATCAAAGTTAACAAGTTGTTTTCCTTTTTCTCGTCGTGGTGTTTTCTAAAAGAAATAGAAAACATGTACTCCGTGTTTGTATCGAGTTATACAAACACGGTACATGTTTTCTATTTCTTAACGAGATTTATTTCACGTTGTTCGCCCGAGATAACGCTAGTCTAAACACGATGATGACCGTTCAACCTAAGACAAGAAGAGACTTACCGCGACTATTAATGAATCAAGGCAATTCCAAAAGGAAGAAAAATAACCGACCACTCCCAATCCTATGATTTTTAGAACAAACTCGAGAGCAAAGATTAACGCAAAAAAGTAATTTAAGTTTTCCAGAGCTTTTTCCAGCTCGGGCTTGCTTGGGAGATGCACGTCCTCAAACACCTTGAAAAATATTACAAAATAAATAATATCACATTATGAAATTGCAATAGCATCACAAGTACAAAAGTATCAAGTTGCATGACTCGCGCCCTAAATTAGGGAAAATGTGCGTACCCAGGATTGATAGGCAGTTTGGCTTGTACCGTGTCGACGAGTTCTTTGCCTCTCCACTTAAAGCCATTGCAAATTAAGTTCTTTGCGAGTTTTGAATCCGCAAATTACAGTTTACTCTGCTTACGTAACACAAAGTTACTGGGAGTCTTTCTACTCCACCCTAGATGCGACGATAATCCATCGCAGGGTTAATTTAAAGAGAAGGGCAAGTCGGCGATAAAAGCAGAGTATGAGTAAATTGTCTGGCTCAAGAACACGACATGTACAGCAGCGGCCTCAGCCAGAGCTCGAATCCAGAAGTCTTCGTCCAAAAAACGTTTCACTGAAAGCACCTACCATTTAGTGCACAAAGGTGGAGATAGATCTTGTTTAAACTTCGTTGATTGGCGCCTCACGTTTAAGCTACCTGGATGAAGTTTGTGCTAGTCTATTGCAAGTTGTGCTCTAGGTTTTTCGGGGACCTTGCAGAACACAGCGCATGCTACCAGGGCTCGAGCGCAGATTGCTCGATTTGAGTAGAAAACATAAACGGCACGAAACCAGTGCCATACCAGAAATGAGATTTGAGGAAAAAGCAAATCTTACCAGGACTAAACTGCTTACGAGTACCGTGAAGAGAATGAACCATTCAAAATATCTATGCTCCACCAGCATTCGTGTTCGCCAGCGAAACATCAGCCAGCTGTTGCAGCTGGTATGTTTGCACACTGCACAACTTGTGAGAGGTGAGACACAGCACTCTGGGAAGCAGTCCTTGACATCTGCGTTTTGCACTGGTGCTTTCCCTTGCATGTTTGGGCTTGGTACTCGGGGCACGATGTTAGCTA
>JAEMPF020003650.1:15000-21772 GCA_022496165.2 Catalaphyllia jardinei | reverse complement strand
TCTCATTTCTTCTCTCGATAATCCCTGGATGGGTGTTTCATTTTCGACAGAAATTTCCAGGGCTTCAAAACATGGGTAATTGGTACGGATATTTCCTAGAAATTTTCCTCTAAATGCGAATCCGATTCTAACGAAAATTCACTAATTCTGGAAGCAATATCAAATACTAAAAGTTAATGCGCGTATACCTTGAGAGGTAGTACTCTTTCCCAGAAGATCCGGAAGATCTACCGTTCCATTCGCCATTAGACAAATTTCTGGAAAGTTCAGCCCAGTTTTGCAACTACGACCGTACCCCAACACCAACAAAAAGGATTTGCCAAATATAACACACTTACCAAAGTTTGGGTATTCCTTTCCCATGTTCTGTTTCCTCCAAGTTGTTTGTATTTCTTGAGAGGAATTACAGCTGCCAACAGCTAAGGGATATTCATGGACAGGGAACACCGATGTGGTTTTAGTCTGAGTTAACTTGTTAAGAACTCGTTTGAAAAAACTTTCTTCACCCTCGCTGTCTCTGTCATTCTCGTCCTCGTTTTCCTCGTCGTCACCATTATCAAAAGCGTTCAGCAAAAGAGCAAGGAATAGGTTAAGTACCTGCAAAAAAGACAGGTTATAAAGATTTTTTAAGCATGATTACGCGTCAGCCATTTGAGATTGCAATCGGTTTCCGTTGATTTGGCTAAAGTTTCCCAATAGAACACTTTTTTGAAACTGTTTTTGCTTAATTAAAAAACTACTCTAGATCGCATTCTATAGCATCACTTTTTACTGCTAGGTGGTAAAGGTTCGGTTTTCGCATTGTATTCTGTAGATTTCGTAGCCTTAATTGGTTTAGGGAATTGGTCAACACTGATCGACCTTTACAATGTTTTTTGAGTGAAACTTTACTCGGGAAACTTAAATTTTAACCGTTTGAGTTGAAACGGAAAGTTAAACAGCCAAACTGAGTTTCTTTCTTTTTTAAACCAAACTAAACATGGATTTTTGCCAGAGTATGACCAGTGCCAAAATATAGCCTTTAACATTTAATGCATACAACTCACAATAAAATTGCCTATGACGACCGCTGGAATGAAGAAAGAAATCGCGGCAGCAGGAGAGGTGGCCCTCATGCAGTCCCAGAGAGGCTCGATCCACTCTCCACACAGCACTCTAAACACCATCATGAACGCGTGCCAAAAGTCATTGAAGTTCCAGCGAGGTACACCGTCCTCGCCAAACTTGTCAGGAGTGTAATGCTTGCCAAACATTTTCATTCCCATCAGCGCAAAGATGTAAATGACAAGACCTAGGATGAGGGTAATGTTCCCGATTGGTGCAACGCTGTTGGAAATTGTTGCTAACAGTCTGCGCATCGTCTCCCAGGACTGAGCCAGTTTAATAATTCTAAACTGTAAGGTGTAATTAGGAAGAAGTTAACAAAACACACATCTCCCCAAGTGATAAGTACGTCCAATGTAATAATTGCTGATGTAAATGTAACTGTTTGAGGTAGTAAGTACTACTTATTTTGATGATTGTTTCCTTGATTCTTGTGAACCAGGAGCTTAATAGCTGATTGTATACTACTATGGATAACACAGAATGAATCTTGTAACTGTACAGGAGGTAAGAATATTAGAAAAAGATCCTCGTTTTGCAAATGCAGGGAAATATCAAAGGAAGCAGGCTTTAAACGCACCAGCCAATGATTAACTAACGGAACAACTGACCGCCGACTGACGGAACTGACCAACTGAGTGACTGAGAGACTGAGTGACTGAGAGACTGAGTGACTGAGTGACTGAGTGACTGACTGAGTGACTGACTGATTGACTGACTGACTGACTGACTGACTGACTGAGTGACTGCCTGACCTAAAGGGATGTCTCACTGACTGACGAGCAACAGACCGAACGACCAACCGATTGACTGACTGCCATACTAACTTAGGTTAGGTCTAGCCTGTTTTGTCGTCTCGTCAAGCAATGTAAGCTCTCACCAGGCGAAATGTCCTGAAGACACTAGTCCCAGAAGATTCTCGAAAGTCCGCGAGTTCAAGCCCCGTGTCCACTAAGCTGATAACGACAATTATACCATCAAAAATATTCCATCTGCCTTGGATGTAATACATGGGACCGAGGGCAACAAGTTTCAGTATCATCTCCACGGTAAATATGACAGTGAACATCTGTCAAGGAAGAGATTCAAAGTAAATGACTATGCACCAGATATTACACACACTTCCAAACAGGATGTTGCTCAGTTTTTGAGTTAAAAAAAAAAGAAAATATGCAGAAATAGAGCAGAATGGACTCTGTACCTTCCGTAAGGAACGCAAAGTAATGGTAAGCGATGTGGCATCTTATAATATGTGCTTTAACCATTTGTCAACAGATAGTAGGCAAAGCTACCTCATGAAGCAGTATGGTGATTTGAGGAAAACGACAAGAATATGGAAGACACGAACTTTGGTGTGTGTTATCTAATTAACCAACCAGCAACCATGTTGCCGTGCCTCTTATCAGTAATAAATCACAGATGACGTCAAAATGCGGTCAGAACAATAGAAGTGGAACACGAGCCGTTAGGCGAGGTCGTCACTAATGTTCTTATCACATTTTGACATTTTCTGCGATTTACTACTGATCCGACACAGGGTAACATGGAATCTACCTGTAAATCTACTTATAGAGAAACAACAAAGAAAAGTAAATGATCACGATGTCATCTATTCGTCTGCCTTCCAATATACCCAGGTACGAATCAAGCAAAGTGCGAAAATTCAACATATTGTATAAATTCTTTCTAGTACTCCCTAACTTTTCGTCAGAGATCGTCACTTTTGTTGGTGATGGCGAGTTTGAGATGGGGATTCTTTATTCTAATTCTTAAGGCTTAAGATAGTACTTCGCATCAAGGAATAGGATCGATACTCTTAGAAAGGGGACTGCTACCGCTTTACTATGGGGGAGAGAAGTCGACATTTTAAGGTGGCTCGATCGAGGAAAGATGTTGTGGTGAAGGATTTGGATTGAAACTCTGATGCTGAGAAATGAATGATTGTTATTTTCAGGGCCCCTTCACTGTCAACATCATATGGCAAAGCAATTCGTAATCAAGTACCAGATTAAGGACATCAAGGACTTTCTTAAAGTGAGCGTCGATTTGATGGTGATGCAAAGCAAGAACCACTGTATTTGCGAGAATAAACCCCATAATAGTAAACTCTACAGCGGGGTGGCCCATGACGTCACACATCACCCTTTGTAAGCGTCTCGTCCACGTCATTTCTGTTCGAAACTTCTCATTCTTTAATTTCTCATCGAGTATTTCTTTGAATGAGTTTTTGCTCGCGATGAGGCGATACAGGGACGATGGCTCTGGTTCCTTGGGAATTCTGTAAGTGATTTCTTCAATCTTTTTCTGAGTCCTTATAGAATGAATCGTTTTGATGAGAACTTGTAGTCTTGTGGTCAGTGGATGCAGGTGTTCCAGTGTTTCCGAGTCTGCAGGGTACGACATGGCGGTTCTGCTTTCGTGTTTCAGTCTCTCGTTCTTAGAAGAAGAAAGAAGAAAGTAATCAAAGGAAGAAATTAAATGCGATCAATGATGATGGTTCCTGCATTTCACAAAATCTCTGATACGTTCAAGTGCATTGTTTTTTATGTCATTCTGCTTGGTTTTCTTCTTGTTTTTGTTTGTTTGTTTTTGTTTGTTTGTTCCTTTATTGGTTTCCATATTATCATGGCTTACGAAGCACAATTTCAGAATTAACAATAAAACGAGTGCATGAAAATTTGAGTTTTCGAATCGGGAAACTATCTAGTCTATACAGCTGTTGGCGGCAACACATACAGATTACCAGGGCAATCAGTGCATAAATTCCTACGAGGTAACAAATTACAGTGAAGCAACTATTATATTAATTACCACTTTGTGGACAGATTTGATTTCCAGTTCGTAAGATAAAGTTACCACTGCCAGCACGAGATTAAGAAGATAAAACGAGCAGAAAAAGATAGCTCCAAGGAAGTAAAACACGCACCAGGCACCACTGGAAGCAAGAATCTGAAAAGTAGAGTGAGATAGGAGTCTTATAATAACAACTGGGATGAACCACTCTTTATCAATTGTGCGTTAAGACAACACCTTGTCTGGTATAAGATTTTATCAATGAAACTGCTGTTGATTCTATGCCGCAGAAGACAAGTGTTCTGAAAAGGAGAATTACTAAGAACATTTACCGGAGATAAAAAACGCAGAGAAGCCGAAACGGCTTCACAGTAAATATGCTTTCATATTATTTGAATTAAGCTTATTCATCTGCGTGATATTTATTTTATTTTCCCTCGATATTTTAACTTTGTGTCTCAGACAATAGTCTAGACTTCACCTGGCATTACAATTTTTCAAGCCTTGACATGATCATGCTAAGTGTTTGGCAACCCGATCAACTATTTTTCCCCGGTGTTGATCTTACCACCAAATGGCCATCAGCTCAAACTCAGACATCCATGTTAATCGTGTCTACCTTGTCATAGATATTTTCCCAGAAGTCCATGGTAAGAAGCTGAAATGACATCACAAGAGACCATCCCATGTGATCAAAATTCGTGTAACCAAAATCAGGATTGGGGCCAGCATCTCGCAAACACGTGTAGTTCACTGGACACCTCCTGAGAAGAATTGCATATGCAGCTGATGGTTTGCGTTAAATAAAACAAAACGTGTAATAGAAACAAGGAATTACATGAAGAGTGAAGTCATTGAAATCATGTAACAGCTGAGTAGTCAGAGAGGGACTTGAAACCGAGATCTCCGGATTTCAAGACGGTTTTGAGCGAAGACGTGTCAGCAATAGGACAATTGACAAATCAGATGTCTTACCTTGCAGATGTGCCGTTCCCACAAATAACAGGTTTTCCCTCTTCATGAAACCACATACCTGGATAAGATACATTGATATTGGAAGATATTTAGCAAGGTACCTTCAATCGACAAATTATAAAATGGGTTCTTTTGTGTGCATTATTAGCCCTTCGGCGATTTTCAAGTTGTTTGGTCAGATTAAATAAGCAGTCACAATGTGTAGACGCTGTCCCTGGAGTATCCCTTACAGAGTTTAAAATATAGAGACATACTTGGGTTATTTGCCCTGTCTGAGATGCTCAAGGAATCGTTGTTGTACACACATTTATATCTGAGATGGCCCACGAATAGCTGCAGCCCAATGAGCGCCATGACAGCAAGAAAGAACACGAAAAGAATGAGAACATCACTCAGCATCTTCATTGAACGGAGTAGCGTGTTCACCATTGCCTTCAAACCTAAAAACGAAGAGAAATTAGCCAGTTAGGGAGCTTTTCAAATGGGCGTAGTAAGGCCCAACCCTGCGTTATCATTTTGAGCAGCCAAAAATTGGATCCTGCAGTGAACCAATAAAAGCTCGATGTTAATAAATGAAGCTGGTGGGAGGCGCGGTATTATAAACGTGTGCGAGCGAGCGAATCCCAGTGGACCTTTTCGGCGATACGACAGCCATTTTTTATTTTATTGTTTGAAGCAATTATTATAGGGGATGCTCTATTATGCATTTGCTACCTTAGCATCCTAAAACAGCTATTTGAAATAATAGAATTTAAAATGGCGCAGTATGGGCGAAAAGGTGCATTGGTTTTGATTTTATCCTCATTGTCTCACTTATGTGGCATGGGTCTTCTCAACCAATTACTAAGCGTAGTAATGTAGAACTAATGCAAAAGAGAACACCGTTGTTGACTAGTTAGTTAGTCATTTAGCCAGTCAATTTATCAGACTGTTTGTCGGTCAGTGGGTCAGTCCCTTTGGCACAGCGTGTGACGTCATTCTTTCTCAGTGCTGATGATGAAATCAAAAACATGACATGTTTGCGAGGTCCTAAGAATTGTTTGAACAGTGTCGTACCTTTTCGAAAAGATATCGTTCGTAAAGCTCTCAAAACCCGAACAGATCTTATTCCAGAGAAGTTCGCGATATTTGGCGAAAGTGTCACGTACCTAGATAGAGATCAAGGAAGATTTAGTATCTTTTTGAGGGGCCTTTAAACTGTTTATTTGATATCATTGACGAGGAAGCAAATCAATACGTTTTCTCAAATACACCTTTACACTCCAAAGAAAGATAATGCCTGTCGGTACCATCGTTTTGTTTTTGATTTAAGCACTGCTATTTCCGAGTTTCTTTCTGCATCCCCGCTGGGATAATCATTTTTACTCCTGCATGGTGGAAAGAAGTATTGTGAGAGTCACTTGTCTTAACCAAGAGTAGCAAAACAAAGACAATTAACCTCTCGAACCCGGCCGTTACACCACTGTACCTCTAGAAAACATTTATAATTACAAGAAATAGGCAAAATAAAACCGCATTAAAGCAAAAGAAACGTTTCCGGCAAAAATATTTTGTCAAATGTTGAATGCTTATAGTGATCAATTCGCTTAGTTACACCTAGCTTATTCTCAAGTACGCCACTCAAACATCATAGGCTAAAAGATGCCAACTGGCGTATGGCAGTCCAGTCGGCTATCGAATCGGCCAAGGGTGGAGCTAGGTTCTAAAGAGAAGCAACTCCAGCTTTATTCATGATGGTCAGAGCTCGACTTTAAGAAGCAACCTCCTAATTTTAAGTCCCGCGTTCTAACCATGCCGCCATACTGTGTTCTGAAATAGCTTTATTATAAGGCTTGCTCCATGAGCGGGAAAGATAAACCGACTCCCGCGCTATGACTTGCTACCCAGCGGGCAAGATGGA
>JAEMPF020003650.1:0-12500 GCA_022496165.2 Catalaphyllia jardinei | reverse complement strand
TCAGTGAACAATCAAAAGTAGTTTCGGCTCGAAATTGCACGGCACCCGCGTCGTGTTTTATCACAGTGTAATACACGCCTTAGGCTTCTTTATTTATGAAATAAACAATAAATAGATAAAATTGGAGTGGCAGATCTCCCCTTTTAGTTTTAAGCATTTAAAGCTGAAATTAAGGATGTTTAACACATTATGTTGTTTCGAATGCACTCTCAGATTATGTCAAGAAAATGGTAATGCATGAATTGTTAATCAGTGTTTAGGTATTCATTGATTATATTGACCCATCAAAGTCTCACGGCTTGAGGGTATTTAGCAATTAACAAAACTGAATAGGATACTGATGTGTGACGATCCTTATAGCAAACAGTCTAAGCGGGTGCAGCGGCTCAAGCAGGAATAACGATCTGGACATGTTGAATCTGTAGGCCTGATCATGTGATAACTTGGATCTGCGGCTGAGGACCAGAAATGTCTCCTTAGAGGGCTTGGCTGGCTTCTGCAGGGAACAAGAAACAACCACATCATTATTTTGAAGTTATAATCACTTTATTAAAATCTCAAAATTACAAACTGAGCACTGACGCTCTACTAATTGAAAAGACTAAATGAAATCAACCACAATCAAGTCAGGTTTGAGTGTTTATTCAGGCAGAATTTAAATTCAGAATGTTGTATCTTGGTTTGAAGGAATAAATGCCGAAGAACCCAGAGAAAACTCCCTCGAAACAAAGATCAAAAGCATACACAAACTCGGCCTACTAATGGCAGCGGCAAGGTCCAGAGTCTTAACCCTGCGATGGACTCCTATTCGCTTCATGCTATAGAAACCGGGATAAACTCCGGTCTGATGGGACACTGGGCTTGCATGTAGACTTTACCTTATAGTTCAGATCATTTTCAAATTAAAGGAGCTCTTTTAGACCTCTTGTTGTATTGCACTTCGCTATATTTATTTCATAAGAATCTTTTTATAAGAATATCCAGCGTGAAATTAGCGAAACTGTAGGAATATGTTGAGAATACCCAAGGCTGAGATTTTGTGAAATACATTTTGGTACGTTTCATGGAAAATAAAATACCATAAAGTCACACGTTTTTAAACGCACTCTTATTTTACGCGTAAAAGTTCTATAGTTATTCTTTTCTTTTCGTAACAAGATGATACAAACTATTAGTTTATACTAAAACAATGGATAGCGTTGAACGCGCGCTCTGATTGGCTAGTCAAACTCCGAATATCCTCTGCTATTTACCTCCGAGAAACTCGGAAAAACATGGGGTCCTTGTTTGCATCCGTGACAAGTGAAGAAATTAATTTTTTTGTGGTGTATATTATCTCACTGTTTTAGTTTATACTAAAATAACTGTTCACCTCAGTGTCGGAGGCTATCGGTGGATATTTACCTCACCGCTTCGCGGTTCGGTGCATATCCACTGCTAGTCACCTCCAGTTCGGTAAATAGCTGTTAAATATACGCATAAGGAGAGCGATAAAGCACGTGTAGTAAGATACAGAAATGATATAGCGTCATTGGATAGTTCAATTCCTGGTCACGCTCCTTTTTATTAAGCTAAAGCCTCGGTTACACCTTAACTATGGTCCCACTATGCCAGAGAAATTTTTAAAGAGAGGTTTTCTCTGAAAACGCATTAAACGTTTTCCGTCCACACTAAGTCGGAAAAACAATCACCTGTCATTCTGAATTTAAGTTTGGGAAATACTCCGTTTTCAAAATGTTTTCAATTAACACTAAGACGCAAAGACCTGCATTTCAAATTCTCCGGTTTGAATAGCGTTTACGAACAGGCATGTTTTGTTCAATGATTAGAGTGGACGGTAGGCCTAACTGACTATAAATAAAGCTGTTTTTTTTTAATTTCTCCGAGTAGTGTAGATGACGCGGGACCCAAAAGTCACGTATTTTACTCTGTAATGTAAGAATGTACACACGAATAATTTTGGTCACAAGTTAGCAGAAAAAGAAAGATATCCAGCCTAAGAAAAAAGGTGTATCGGGAGTAGGTTCTAGAGTCAATTGTGGCAGCTTACTCACGGCAGGAAGTACTGCTTGAACGCGTTTCTTCAATTAGGACACCGAAGCTAATACAATATTCATTCATTCATTCACTCATTAAATAGCTTGCGGTAAAAGCTTCCGAATTAAGGCATTTATTCATTAAAAGCATTCAATCTTCAGTGTTTAATAACGACGTTTCTTAAGTACTTGCTAGATTAATTGCTTTGCGTTTATACAGGTAACGAAAACTACAAATGAGATGGTTCTTGTGTGTCATTGCCTCGTTTTGTTTCATTTATCCGTTAAAAAAGGGTTTTATAAACAGTCGATCTATCAAATAAATTACTGAAATAGCCTTGAACTAATTGCCGCTCAATAAATTCAGTAATGAGTATAGGTGGTTGCATGAATAGGAGTGCAATCGACGATTTACTCCACTAGTCATACTTGAAAATTATTTGAAAATTGAATGAGTCTTTTTGCGAGTCCAACTGTGCCAAACTGACATTGAAGTAAGAAGAACAAGGAAGATCATTAATTAAGGATCTTGTTGGGATGAATATATAAACACCGAGAATTCATGAGCAGGACGGATATGGAAGAAACTTCTGTCACTATGTAAGGGCGCGAGATCATGATTCTACCGAAAGAGTTTTAAAGGGCCAATTTAGATTTGATTATTTCAGATTGACTTTGAGTAAAGCACGGATAGAATAACCTTTAGAAAACTTTTAAACACTTGACGATCTCAGTGTTCACAATTTTACGGCTAATCTCAATTAAGCTGCTTTCTGTGCACACGTACTCAAAGTTAATGTTGGCAATCTGAATTATTTGAATTAGACTATTACTGACGGCGAAAAGTGTGTGTGAGTTGCCCAAACTTGCAAAGATAAAGATGGGCTGCGAGACTTGGAATTTCTGGCGAATGAAGAAATTTCCAGAATCTGGGGCTACTTATTTAGAAATAAATACTTTGAGTTCTTCCAATCATCAAATCAGACAAAACTTTGCCAAAGTGATAATTTTTGATCATTACTGACTAGTTGACGTAAATGTGACGAACATGCAGTTTTTAGGAGTAAAACAATGTAAAATAAACTTTACCGCGTATTTGCGTAACCCAAACACTTCATGCATTTCGGAAGCAAACCACTGTCGATTAATTGTTTATTCCTACAACGTTGGAACTCAAATTGTACGAGGTTACAGAGTAACGACTACCATTTTAAAGTTTAGAATATTATAGAGACGATTTGAAAAGATGTTTTAATGTCAAATCCATGTACCTTACAATCTACTTGAACTGTAATTGCATCAGTGTGTGGAGGAAATCAAGGTTACGATATTCTCCATTGTAGCGTAATAACTGCGCGCGCGTCAAATGTAACTCAGTTTTGTTGTGAAACGTTTTTAAAACAGTTTTAATTACTTGATTAATACCAAAGACTTTACTTGGATCAGACGTTAGCTAAACTTCGAAACAAAATACGAGTACTTCAGTCAATCTCTGAACATAAGTGATTTTCAAAATGGAACCAATTTTTTGTTTTAAAATTCCCGACTAGCGGCAGATGTTCAGAACATATCAGTTCTCCTTTTCCTAAAAAAGCGATCATCAACTGATGAATAAATTTAATCACGTATTAGTGCGGATAGCATAGGTTTATGATAAGTTATATAAGTTATAAAAAAATTGTGCCCACTTACTCCGTTCCCGGCCGTAGCGTCGAAATCGTGCAGAGGTTTGCCCAACAGATAAGAAGGCGTTTGTCGAAGCTGTCCTTTTCTATAAGTGGAATCTCCAAGAGCAGGAAGCCCTCGCGCACTTTCTTGCAACATTTCTTGAGTGCCTTGGACTGTGATTACAACTCGCGAAACTTCTGCCGCCTTCACCAGCGATTTATCCCCATTAACGCCATTTCCAACGTGATTGTGATCGACCATTTTTGAAAATATCGGCGGAAACCTGTCTTTTTCTCACGACGAGATCTAGCACGTGAACAACAGCGCTTTAACTACGTCAAAAACGCTAACCTCTTTGAGAAGATCAATTCACGACATTTCCCTCGCAAGATTAAAAATTATCTCTTCTAAGGGCAAAAACATTGCCCAAGGCATTCTGAAACGATACGTAAAGATCTCCCTATTGTTAACTGAGCTGAGAATTGCCTGAGATTTTCAGTGAATACCGCACTACATTTTAAATCTTTAATGGCTTGACGCTGGGAAAACCTATAACGAAGGATCGCGGTCACCAAAAAGAAACAGGAACTCAACAAACATATAAGGATTTATTTTTACTAATTTTGGCGATTTTCTGGTAGAAATGGCTCAATATATAACAACCGTTACACGATTTTGTAAGTATGGATTGAAAATTGTAAAAAAAGGATAAGAATGTTTGGTAGAAGATAGGAAATAAACCACTGTCGTCAGTGTACTGACGTAAGTGATTCAGAAACAATCGCTTTAGAATTATATTCAGAATATAATACCACTACACAACATAGATATAGTTTAATAGCCTTATATATCTCCCATTTAAAGTAATTAACCGTCGCTGATTAACTTAGTCTGCTCTTCGATACATTCACGTCCCAAAACTACGAGAGTCTTCCTCTGTGATCCAGGCACCTTTATGAACCGCTAGGCAAGGATGTATTTAAAAAAAATATTATACAATAAGTAAGAATGCGTAAACAAGATTGAAGTTGTATCGAAACTATTAGTAATTTAACGTGAATGAGATATATTCACTTTGTAGCTGTTTTCTAAACACTGGTAATTAATAGAAGCACTTATACCTCGGTTACAAAAACAAATACATAGAAACATTTTATTTATACAACAAGTGAGATGTATTCTTCCTGTTGTTCTATACAAAGGGGAAATAAAAGAAAGTACGCTTCGCCTGCTGCTATAGCTATCTTCCGGAAGAATAGTTCAATTATTTAAGCGTCGCTTTCAGCTGTTTCAAGCAATATCATTTCACCTGGGGGCAAATTGTAGACGTGCTCGACAACTGATCTCATAAGTTTGTTCAAAAAGAAAAGTATGCGTTATACCATGAACTGAGTTTTAAGAAACTAAAGTTATCGGACTATTGCTGAGCAAAGCTCGCTTTTCGTTTGACTTGCATAGTGACTTTCTAACATTGGAAGGATTGGGTCCTCCCAAAACAACATCTTGCTTATTACATTGTTGCCCCAAACTGAGTTTAATTGAAAAAAACACTCATATTAATGAGGTGTTCTATTTAATTCACGGTATCGTTATCACGGTGCAATTTTGCAAGAAGAGATGGTCCAAAAAGAACTCAGATAACGCGAAGTTAACTTAAAAGCGAAATCCTCAGTCACTCATAGATTCCTCAGGTCAAAGTATATCATTAGATAACTCGATTAGCTTACAACTTATGAGTGTGCAGTAAACGCACTGTTGAGTAGTGTAGGAATTGGAGGTACCGGCCCACCAGGCAATTTTCAGCGAGTCTTCTTTAAATTTAAAAGACTAGGGGGTGGGTAGCTTATAACAAAATTAAGTTGGTGAGAATATAGTAAAGGGAAAATTAATTATTTTAAAAAATCATTTGAATATTAATATAAATGGAATTTAACAAAGACTCACCCGAAATGAAAAATCTTAAGAAAGAAAATTATAAAGAGTATAGAAAGAGATATTGCAATGCGCGGCTAAAGAACACAGAATGGTATTGTGATATTTGTAAAAACGGTAAGAATTATACACTTGGGGGTAAATGGTCACATTTAGGCACAAAAAAGCATAGGCGCAACTATTATGATTTATATCCATTAATAGAACTTACAACTTTTTAATCTAAAAAAAATCGACAATCATTATATACTGTGAAAATGTTTAAAGAATATTTAAAATCATTTCAGAATAAAAGTCTTTTAGATAAGACTTACATTAGAATGAGTTTAAGACCTAAAAAGACAATTGATGGTAGGATCATTCTTGGAAGCGGACCAAAGAGATTAAAATTACCACAACCTTTAATACCAACAAAATATATTCCACCAAAACCAACTCCAAAACCAAGAACAAAAAAACCAGTACCTTTTCCAAGAAGTCAACCTCCTAAACAGATACGAGAGCATATAAAAGAGTTTATTAAAAAAATTACCCCATATTACAAACCAGAATTTATAAATGAATTTGAAAAGGGGTTATCTTATAAGAGAAACCATAAAAAAATAGTTAGAGAAAATAACAAGGCCCTCAAAGGGGCCGCAAAATGATTTTCAATATTGATTCTAGACCGCTTAGATCCTGATAACCAAATGTATTTAACTTCAATAAACATTGCCCGTAAATTAGAGAGCTTATTGGGGGTTGATCGAGGACTAAAAGTAGGGGTAACTCTAAAAATCACATTAAAAAAAGAGCAAACCGATGAAAATGGAGGGACTTATTATGAATTTAAAGATGTTTATTTTAATACTAGAATTTTTATCATAACCAATCCGGAAGAAATACTAGGTAAATTAGATCGTGGCAGAGAAGAAATAGAAAATGCTATTGCCATCTGGTTGTCTGAAGGTTCTGGCTGGACAATTGAGGCTATATTAGAACATTATGTTAATGTTGTCAAATATGTTCCTCTCCGCGTTGGTAAGTATATCATACTTCCCAAAGAGTTAAGAAACTCAAATAAAGGTTTAATAAATTTGCAAAATAAGGATGATAAATGTATGGTTTGGTGTATAACCAGGGCGCTTTATCCAATGGTAAACAATCCTCAGAGAATAAAACAATCAGATATAGAATTTGTAAAGAAATTTGATCTTAGATCTGTCAAATTTCCAACAACTTTAAGTGAAGTGCCTAAATTAGAACTAATTTTTAAAGTAACTATAAATATATTTTATTATGACAATGGAGTATATCCACTATATCTGAGTAAAAGTCGCCATTTAGTTATTGTCAATATGTTGAGGATTAGTGATAAAGATGATAACAAAAAGTTTTATTTTGTGCTTATAACTAATTTTGACAAATTAATGTTTAACAAAACAAAGCATAAAGGTAAAAGCATTTTTGTATGAATTGTTTACATTGTTTTACTACCGAGAGTGTTTTAATGAGGCATAAAGATGTGTGTTACAAATTAAATGATAAGGTTGTTCCAATATTACCAGAAAAATATGTTGATAAGGATGGCAAGGAGGTAATACCAACTATAAGTTTTATAAATGAGAAGAATGAATTACCATTACCGTTTATTATCTATGCTGATTTTGAATCAATACTAGAGAAGATTATTAATGAAATGAAATCTGAAGACAAATCATATACTGAAAACCAATCATATACTATAAAGACTCATAAACATATACCATGCAGTTATAAAGTAGTTTGTTTTTACAAATACAGCAAGAAATACAGCAAGGATGTTGTTATATATCGCGGTAGGGATTCAATATCTAAATTTCTCCATTCTATCTTAGAAGAAGTAGAAAACTGTAAGAGGATAATAAAAACTGAATTTAATAAACCATTACTTTTAACTTATGATGAGGAAGAAGAATTTCAAAACGCGACTGTTTGCTATATTTGTAAAGGAATTTTTATAGATGATGATAGAGCAGTAAGAGATCACTGCCATATAACTGGGAAATATCGTGGTGCTGCTCACAATTCATGTAATTTAAAATATAAAATTAGCAGTAAAGATTTAAAAATACCTGTAGTTTTTCATAATCTGAAAACATATGATAGCCACCATATAATGACAGAAATAGGGAAAATTATAAAATCAGAGAATAAGAAGAAGAACTAGAACTTGGTATAAAAAAGATAAAGAGAAAGATTTCACCTATTGATATTGATGTTGTGCCATGTAATAATGAGAAATACAACGCATTTTATCTTGGAAAACATTTAGCATTTATTGACAGCCTAGAATTTCTAAAAGGTAGCTTAGATGAACTAGCAAGAGGTTTAAAAGATACTGATTTAGAATACACAAGAGCTCATTATAAAGTGGAAGAAGAATTTTTATTGATGAAAGCGAAAGGTGTCTACCCATATGATTACATGAATTCATTCGAAAAGTTTAATTATACTAGTTTACCCGCGAAGAGCGATTTTTATAATGACTTAGTTGAGAGACATATTGAGGATAAAGACTATGAACATGCGAAGAGAGTGTGGGATACTTTTAATATAAGGGATATGGGAGAATACCATGATTTTTATTTAAGGACTGATGTTTTATTACTCGCTGATATATTTGAAAACGTTCGCAAAAAGTGTCTTTTAGCGTCAAACTATGGTCTTGATCCAGCATATTACATATCACTACCACATTTTGCTTGGGATGCAGCCCTTAAAATGACAGGGGTAAAGTTAGAATTAATAACTGATTATGATATGCTTCTCTTTATTGAATCTGGCATGAGAGGAGGAATAAGCTATATTGCACATAGAAATGCAAAAGCAAATAATCCATATATGAAAGACTATAATCCTGATGAGGAAAAGAGTTATATAATATATCTTGATGCGAATAATCTCTATGGTTGGGCTATGTCTAGTCCACTACCATATTCTGGGTTTAAATGGATAGAGCCATCTGAGACTATGTTACCGAAAGAAGAAGGAATAGGTAGAATGTATGAAGTTGATTTAGAATATCCAGAAGAGCTTCATGATTTACATAATGACTATCCATGCGCTGCAGAAAAAATTAGAGTAAAAGATGAAATGCTATCAGACTATTGCCGAGAAATAAAAGATAAATATAATATTTCTAGTGGTAATGTTGAAAAATTAGTCCCGACCTTATGTAACAGGGAGAAAAATGTTCTTCATGAAAAGAATCTAGAGCTATATTTAAACTTAGGTCTCAAACTAAAGAAAATCCATAGAATTCTCCAGTTTAATGAGAAACCATGGTTGCAAAAATACATTAACTTTAATACAGAGGAGAGAAAGAAGGCGAAGAGCAAATTTGAAAAAGATTTATACAAACTTATGAACAATAGTGTATTTGGAAAGACAATGGAAAATGTAAGGAAAAGGTGTAATATGCACTTAGAGACAGATTATAACCATTTTCTTAAACTTACATCAGAACCAAATTATACAGGATGCAAAATATTTTCAGAAGATTTGGTTGCAGTAAATATGAGAAAAAAAGTAGTCAAAATGAATAAACCGACATATGTCGGCATGACTATTCTTGATAATAGCAAAACATTAATGTATAATTTTCACTATAATTTTATAAAGAAAAACTATGGTGATAATGCGAAGCTACAATTAACTGATACTGATTCATTAATGTATCATGTAAAGACTGAAGATATATATGAAGATCTCAATGAACATCAAGATTTGTTTGATAATAGCGACTACCCCACAGATTCCAAATACTATTCTGATAAATACAAAAAAGTAATTGGAAAATTCAAAGATGAGACTCATGGTTACCCCATAACTTCATTTACTGGTTTAAAAAGCAAAATGTATTCATATGTAAAAGAGGTAAAAAATAAAAAGGGTAAAGTAGAAGAGGAAACTGAAATAAAGGCAAAAGGAGTAAAAAACTATTTAATAGATAATAATCGCAAAAAAGAAAGATACTTTAATTATTCACATTTTGAAAATACTTTTGAAGATAATGGGCTCATGCGAAAAGTCTCCGTTCTGACCATCATGAGATTTACAGTTATAAGATAAATAAAATTAGCCTATCATGTTATGATGATAAGAGAGATATATTAGATGATAGGAAGAGTAGTTATGCTTATGGCCATTACAAAATATAGGATAAATCTTTTAAATCTTCTAAATCTTTTATATCTATCCAACTGTTGAATTTTTCTGGGTAACCTTTCCATTTAACTAAAGCTATATCACCTTTTTTTCTAATGACTTTTTCTATTCTAAAAACAGTTTGATCTGTCTTTTGCAGCTCTTCTGTGTAAAAAGATCCTTTTATTTCTTCACCCTCTAAATCTTTTATTTTATACGTTATAGGAATTGTGGGCAAAATTCTGCCTATAATGAATACTTCTTCTGTCCAATTAGGTGTGTATCCTTTATCAAAAGTTTTTCTTTTATATTTGCTTATACGAACAGTATCGCCCACTTTAAATACAGGTTTACTCTCGATTTTGCTATCTTCGACATTAATTTTTAGATAAACTTTTCCATAGTTTTGTTTCTTTCTAGCTTCATTTGGAGTCATACCTATTCTTCTATTTTTACTATTATTGTAAGAAGAGAGTATTTCATCCAAAATATCAATGTAAACAGTATTATTTCTGATTGTAAACATCTTATACATTTTTTCTTTAATAGTTCTGTTCCATCTCTCACAGACAGCTGACTTTTCTTCATTTTGAGTAGAATAAATTTCTATATTATTTTTATCTAATAAATCGAGAAAATTTTTATTATAGTATTCTTTACCTTTATCAACCCATAACTTTTTTGGCTTTGCCTTTTGTAAAATGGTTTCGAAAGCTTTAGATACTTCTAAACCAGTTTTACTCTTTAAAGGTACAATCCAGCCATATTTACTAAAAAGGTCTAAGACCATAAGAAGATATTTAAAACCTTTATTCCATTTACTAAGCTTTTGCATATCTACTAAATCAGAACACCAAATTTGGTCAACATTGTGAACTATAACTCTTCTCTTATTGAAATTACGTCTTATAGGTTTATGTAACTCATCTGCTAATTTTTCTTGCCACTTTAATTTTGGTCGGTTTTTTTTTAGCGCCACCCAAACCTAACTTTCTTTTTTTATCAATCATATTTCTAGCCAACCAATGCCCCCATTGCCGCTCTGACCATGGAACTGCATCAAGAGATTTAACCATTTTTGCATCAGCCTTATGTTTGCACTCTTTATCATCTCCACAAACACTATAATCAACATCATGCTGCATTGATATGGCACCTGCAGTACCAGTTGGTTTATCATATGTCTCTAATATTTCACCAGTATTTTTATCAAATTTGAGTTGTTTATTTCAATCATTGTATGGGCCAGTATACTTGTGGCCGGGCAGAGTCCAACCACCTTTTGGTTTGGGAAGCTTACCAATAGCTTTGTGAACATCTACTCCCTTTCCCCCTATCTTCTTACTTACATAATCAGTGAGTGAATCAATAGCTTCATCTAAATACTTTCGACCTGTCTGACGTAATTTAGATTTAACAGTGTCAGATTTAATTGCTTCAGCGGCACCTTTCCTACCTAAGTTAAATAATCCTTTAGCACCTTCGGCTAAACCTTTAATAATAGCCTCATCAAATCCAGATCCATGTTTTTCTCTCAAATCATTTATTTCTCCTTTAGATAAAAAATTAAACTTACTACTAACACACTCATCACATTTTACTTTAACACCAACTCTATTATTAGATGTCATTGAATATTCTTCTGATCCAGGGACATTGCCAGTATGTTTTCTCTCTTTAACACAAAATATTTGCATATATAAGATAAGGATAAAAAATATCTCTAATTATAAAATTGCACCTAAGAGTGGTATTCTATTAAATGGACTATTTGGGCCTAATAATAGTCCTTTACCCTTTTTCTTTCTACCCCTTTTAGGTTTAGATGCGGCTCTTGGAACAGCACTGCCACTAATGAAACGGAACTTTGTAATACCACATTCAGCGCATTTGCACTTCACTGCATTTTTACCATTACTAGTAACTACTCTCTGCTCACTACCTGGAACGCACTCAATTTGTTTTTTCTGTTTAACACAAAAAGATTTCATATATATCTCTAGATCTATTTTAAATTTTAAATATAATACCACTAAAAATATATATGATTATCGGATTGGCAGGAAAGATTGGAGTTGGCAAGGATTATATTGCTAAAAATTACTTGAAAAAGATGGTTAAAGAAAGCTCATTAATTGTAGGGTTTGCTGACCATCTAAAAGTAGAAGTGGAGAGAGGAGATAGTCGGGTTAGTTTAGGTGAGTGTTTTTTATCGCCAAAGTCACAATATCTAAGGGAAAAGCTACAATGGGAGGGAACAGAAAATGGTAGAGATAAATATGGTTTAAATATTTGGGTTGATAGGCTTGAGAATTGGATCTATCTTCACTCAATTCGAAATGGTATTGAGGTGTTTATTATCACGGATTGTCGATTTCGAAATGAGGCTGAATGGATAGAAGATAAAATGGGTGGATTATTAATCAAAATAGATGGGCCAAGTAGAGATAGTAATGGAAACCCATATGATGTTGGAGATGCCTCACATCATATTTCGGAAAACTCATTAGATGATTATGAGTTTAAATATGTTTTAAATAATGGGGTAATGATTTGTGGAGTGATTTAGAGAGAATTTTAAAATCTTATATTCTTTCAAAATAGTATTTATCACCATCCACTTTGCTGGTTGCAGATTTTTGAATGCCGTTTAACCCCTTCAGTGCCAAGGACGTACTTATAGATTTTACTCTGTCT
>JAEMPF020003649.1:21861-41166 GCA_022496165.2 Catalaphyllia jardinei | reverse complement strand
CAACAGTTATTAATGGAGCTCATTCATTAATTAACCATTTGACAATAAAGAGTGCAGGTAAGATTGTATACGAAACTGATAATCTTCATAAAGTAACTTTTATCAAGAACCTCTTGGAATACAGTGATGATTTCAGCAGATCGGTGGCTAAAGATAGTTTTTGGTATCTGGATATAGCAAATTTGGCTGATATGACTGCTGCTGGAAATACAGGATTTGAGGCTAGACGAAATTTAACAAAAAGAATTGGTGAAGGTGGTGGAGCTGAGGATGCTTCCCAAGATGTTAATGTGATTATACCTCTTAATCGATACGGTTTCTTTCAAGAGTTAAATGATAAAATGTTGGTCCCAATGCAACTTCAGTTAGATATACAGTTACAGAATGACGATGAATTAATATATAAGGCAGCCGCAGCAGCTGCTAGTCGAGTGGTTGTTAATAGATTCTTACTTTGGGTTCCGAGACTAGTACCAAAGGACACTTTATACGATAAGTTTATTCAATCCTTTTTGTCAAAAGGTTCTTGGATGTATAAAAGAGAATTGTATTCAGCTTCCAATCCAACAAATAGCAGTGGATTCTTCCAGATATCACCAAGTATTGACAATGTTGTGTCCGTCTTTGTTTACCTCCAACGAAATAAAACAAACGTGGCAAATACAAATCCTTACCACTTTGATACTTTCAAACTGAATGCGGATAATAATAATAGCAGTCTCTCGTCATGTAGATTGGAATATGGAAATGGAGTATTCTATCCAGAAACTGAATACGATACAGAATCAAAAGTAAGGATCTTCAATGATGTGATGTCACATGGAATGAGAAAGAATAATTACAATAGTGGTACCCAACTCAATATGTCAAATTACAACTCTCTCTATTCTATCATATATTTTGATTTGTCTTATCAAACAGAAAAAGTAACTAGAGACCCGAAGCAATTGATATTCAGGTATAAAATGAGCGCAAATAGTGATGCAAATTTCCGTGTCCACGCCGTCGTCTTATATGATGAGACTATCATCATCGACAAGGTGGGAAATGAATTGGTTATAGTATAAAAGCAAAAATGAGACATCCTTAATTCAGATATGTTTTGTAATAGAAAATTATATAACATATATTATATACAAGAAATGACTCAACTTTTTGCAATAAATGTTAAACTATCAAAAAATCAGAAGAAGAATATTGGTGATGCTTATAGTAAAAGAGAAACAGTCGTCATAAGGCTAACTAATACCTCTCTTCATGGGAATGACACTCTACATGTCCCAGCTACAGTGAAGAATAGATTGGAGAAGAATCGGAAATTGAAGAAAGGTATGGACATCAAACTTTCCAAGACTAATATCAGAAAGCAAGTTGGTGGCAGTTTACTAACCTCAGCTCTAGCTCTTGCGCGTGCATTTGGACCAACCATTGCGAAAACTATTGGATTGGCAGCTTTAGCAGGGGCATCTAGTGCAGGAGCACAACAAATTGTTAAAAAGATATCCGGAAAAGGAGTACAAAAAGGTGGTTTCCTCATTCCACAAAATAAGATTGATAAGCTCATTGCAAACAAACACCTACTAACTGCAAAACAAAAGCAGGACATTCTATCTGCCCTTCAATCAGGTTCAGGTGTTCATATAAGACCAACAAAAAAACAATCAGGTGGTTTCCTTGGTACTTTACTTGCCAGTATTGGGATTCCAATGGTTTAAAAAGCTTTGACTGGAAGAGGTGCCCCCAAAATTGGAGCACCACCTTTTGTTGGAAGAGGAGCTCCGAGAATGGGTGCATATAGGTCGCCACCGTTTTTTGGTAATTGGGGTGACAACACAGTTGGTATGGGAAAAAAAAGACAAACAAAAAAAAAGGAAAGGGTCTACTATTAGGACCAAACAGCCCGTTCAATCAAATTCCACTTCTAGGAGCAATACTTTGAAACCTAAATTCCATAAAAACATACCATTAAGCAATCATGATCTGCTAAAATGGTGCAGATATCTCAACATCCCAATCAATGATGTTTTATCAAGAGATGGTAATGTTCCACATAATCATAACCAAGCATTATTTATTTACAATCTTGAACCATCATATATGAGTGGAAGCCATTGGGTAGCTACTTATGTAAAAGATGGTGTGATAAATTATTTTGATAGTTTTGGTATGCCTCCTTTTCAAGAAATGGTAAATCATGCGAAAAGAAAGAATTTGACTTTGCTCCATCAAAATAATCAAATTCAAAATATAAAAACAACCACATGTGGATACTTTTGTTTATACTTTTTGAACGAAATGAATAAAGGAAATTCATATTATGATTTATTAAAAGTGTTTAATATACATGATACAATGGATAATGAGAGATTCATTGAATATTATTTCAAAAATATCTAAATTAAATATATAAAATGACAACAAAAACATTAAAAAATACAATGAAACCATATTGTGGAATGAAAACAAAACCTCCAAATAAAAGATTTCATGGAACTCCTGAGCAATGTTTAAAATCAGGTAAAGTCAGATATTATGGCGTCATGAATATTGAAAATCAAATCAAAAAATTTTTAGATGATAAAAAACAGTTAGCAAGTGTTAGAAGAAAAGAAGCCAGAAATAAGGTAAAAGAAGCCAGAAATAAGGTAAAAGAAGCCAGAAAGAAGGTAAAAGAAGCCAATGAAGCAATAAAAAAAGCAAATGATGCTGAAAAAGACGTCAAAACCATGGAAAAAGCAGTCAAAAAAAGAGGAAGACCAGTTGGAAGTAAAAACAAAACAACACCTCAAAATAAACCCGATAAACCCAGTAAACCAAGAGGAAGACCACCTGGAAGCAAAAACAAGACAAAAAAATAACATTTCAAAATAAAATCAAAAATATATAACATATATATATACATGGTAAAATCATATTGCGTAAAACAGAAGAAACAAACTGAATGCGTTCCAGGGAGTGAACGATATGCTCAAGCCAAAAATGGGCGTATGATGTTAAAGTGCACTTGTGCTGAATGTGGGATAACAAAAACCAAATTTGTCAAGAACAAGGGAAACTGATTGAGCCCTCACAAGCTGGGGGCTTACTAGGAGAACAACTGCTCAAAAGTTCAATGAAAGGATTAGTAAATCTTGGAAGAATAGGTGCTTCACAAGCTCTCCAATCTAATTATGCAAAACGTAAAATAAAAGAAACAGCAAACAAATATCTCGATCAAGCTTTGGATAGTTTTACATCAGATTTATCTAAAAAAATATCACCAATAAAAGGAAAAGGACTACCAATACCATTTCCATTTGTTGATTTCAAAAAAGGTTGGAATGTATTAACAGCACCAGGATTATTCAAAGGACCTGAAGTAAGTAAAAAAGAAGCAAGAGAAATTGTAGCCGATTACAAAAGTCAGTACAAAGCTTATAAAAATAGAGGAGGAACAAGATCATATGGTTCATGGATAAAATGGAAAGGTTATGGTGGAGGATTAGACATCCATAATGCTATTCTCAAGGTTTCACCAAAAAAAGGGTTTGTGATGCCTGGACATAAGTATACAGGCCCTGGTAACCCATTGGAACAACAGCTGAAGTATGATCCAAACACTTGATACTTGAAATATATCAACAACCAACAGGTAGAACAGATGCAGTCAGTATGCAGCACGATGTTGACTATTCAGTTTGTGGTAATAAACCAAAAGGTGATCAAGTGAAGTGTAAGAATGAGGCTGATCGTAAGATGGTTACGGCTCTCGATGCCATTCCATGGAAAGATCGACAATGGGGACATACTATTGCCAGAAATGCTATAGCAACTAAGTCAAAGTTGGGAATGGGTGTGAAGTCAAAAAACGGGAAAAGCCGTCGAGTGAAGAAAACTGGCAGGAAAAATTAGCAGATGAGTTACATACACCCATAAAACGTAACTTCACTCGGCGGCGTGTAATCACTAATCATATCGATGAAATATGGGCAAGTGATCTAGTTGAAATGCAGCAGTTCAGTAAATGGAACAAAGGTTACAGATATCTTCTTATGGTTATTGATGTATTCAGCAAATATGGTTGGATCGTTCCATTGAAAGATAAGAACGGCGAATCTGTCACTGAAGCATTCAAAACAATATTCAAGGAAGGTAGAAAACCACAATATATTTGGGTTGATAAAGGAAAAGAGTTCTATAACAAATATGTGAAAGACCTATTAGAGAAAAATGGGATACAAATGTACTCAACTGAGAATGAAGAGAAGTCATCAGTAGTTGAAAGATGGAATAGAACAATTAAATCTAAAATGTGGAAGCAGTTCACAATTCAAGGTAATACAATGTATCTTGACATGTTACCAAAACTATTAAATCAGTACAACAACACAAAACATTCAAGCATAAAAATGACACCAGTTGAAGCTTCAAAGAAAAAGAATGAGGGTATAGTTTACTTCAATTTATACGGTGATATGGAAACATCAAAACAGAAACCAAAATTTAAAATAGGTGATAAAGTCCGAATATCTAAGTACAAACGGAATGTATTCGATAAGGGTTATACACCAAACTGGACAGAAGAAGTGTTCATAGTTGATAATATCCAATACACTAATCCAATAACATATAAAATAAAAGATCTCAATGATGAATACATACAAGGGAGTTTTTATGAACCTGAATTATTAAAAGCCAAACAGGATGTATTCCGAATTGATAAAGTCATTCGTAGAGATTATAAGAAAAAACAAGCTCTGGTGAAGTGGAAGGGATACAGTGATGATTTCAACAGCTGGATTCCAATGAAAGATTTGAACACACTTTAAAATGACTTTAAAAATTTTATATATAGTATATATAATGGAAAGACCAAAAAATATCCACACACCAATCAAACATTTCAGTGAAGAAGACAGAAAGCAAGCAATAAAGCAAAGCAAGACGAAGTACATGCTAAATAAAGAATGGCGATGTCCCACATGTGAAAACAGGAATTACACATTAGCTGGGAAATGGAAACATCTCAAGTCGAAGAAACATATCAGAAATCAGGCATTTTAATCACATTTGTTTTATTTAAAATATCCAAAAATTTAATTGTTTTTAGATATTTTAAACGCACTAAATTGAGACTTAAAAATAAAATAATATAATTATAGTATATAGAAAAATGGTAAAAAAAATTATCTCTATTAATAATATGAACAAGCATGACCTTTCCAAACTATCCAAAGATGATCTGATAAATTTATTATTAAAGCAAGATATTAAAATAAAAAAGTTGTTGCAGAAAAATGACAACATAATTCCTCCACCATTAGAATTCAAGGATGATTACAAACCAATACCAGCCCCCAGGAAGAGTGTAAAGCAGATGGTAGAGGATTATGAAGACAATATAATTCAACCACCATTAGAATTCAGTAATGATTACAAACCAATACCTAAACCAAGAACAAAAAAACCAATCCCATTACCAAGGACTAAGATAAATGAAACAGCCAAAGCCTTGAAAGGTTATACAAAATCTTTCGAAATTAGCATTAAAAATAATAAAGATCCTCTTGAGCAACTGCAAAATACTAGACTAGCTCTTAAATATCACATTAACAAAATTCTTGAATCAATGAAGGGGTTGAAATTCGTTGAAACTCTTAAAGTGACATTCAAAAAATTATCAAAAAATGAAACAGTATTTAAAACTGCATACTTCAATAGCAAACCTCAAACCATCATGAATAACACAGAATTAAATACATGAAGCATTACAATTATCAAAACAACAAATCTTTAATATGGTAGCTCAATGGATTTCTGAAGGTTCTGGTTGGACCATTGAATCTGTTGACAATCATTATCTTAATATCATACAGTATAAGCCAATGAAAGGCTCATCATATATCGAACTACCCTCAGAACTTAGAAATAGTGCGAAGGGATTGATTAATATGAAAAATGAGGATAATGAATGTTTCCGATGGTGTCACATCAGATATTTAAATCCTCAAGATAAGAACCCACAGAGAATCAAAAAATCGGATAAAGAATATGTCAAAAATTTAGACTACTCTGGAATTGAATTTCCAGTAACTACAAAGCAGTATAATAAAATTGAAAAGCAAAATGAGATTAAAGTTAATGTATTTGGATATGAAAACAAACAGCCATATCCCATTTATGTGTCAAAAGAAAAATATGACAGACATATGAATTTATTATTGATAACTAAAAATGATAATAAACATTATGTTTTAATTGAAGACTTCAATAGGTTTATGAATAAACAAACAAAACACAAAGAAAGGAAGCACTTCTGCATGCATTGCCTTCAATGTTTTAGCTCTAAAAGGGTATTAAATAATCATAAAGATAATTGTATTGAAGTTAATGGAGAACAAGCAGTTAAAATGCCGGACAAATCAAACAATATATTAAAATTTAATAACTTTCAAAAACAACAACCAGTTCCATTTGTTATATATGCTGACTTTGAAGCAATAACTGAAAAGATATCAAGTTGTCAATCAAATGATAACAAATCATATACTGAAGCATATCAAAAGCATACTGATTGTGGATTTGGTTATAAGGTTGTCTGTTGTTATGATGACAAATATAGTCAACCATTAAAAGTATACCGTGGTGAAAAGGCTGTGTATACATTCATGGAATACCTTTTAGATGAAGTTAAATATAGTAAGAAAATAATGAAAAAAGAATTCAATAAACCATTGAAAATGACAAAAGAAAATGAAGAAGAATTTCAAAAAGCTGATGAATGTTATATTTGTAATAAAAAATATACTGATAAAGATATTCGAGTTAGAGATCATTGTCATATTACTGGTAAGTAGAGGCTCAACTCATCAAGAATGTAATTTACAACTCAGATTAAATCCAGAACAAATAAAAATACCAGTCATATTTCATAATTTGAGAGGTTATGATTCTCATTTTATAATGCAAGAGATTGGATCTATTGTTAAGAATTATGAATATGTTAATAAAAGTGGAAAGAAATATCAAATGAATATAAATGCAATTCCCAATAATATGGAAAAGTATATGGCATTCATGTTAGGTAATCACTTGACTTTTATCGATAGTTTTCAATTCATGAGCTCTAGTCTTGAAAAGCTTGTCAGTAATCTACCAAAAAGAATCATTGAAGTATACCTCAATGAGGTTTAAAGGTACTAAGCTTGATCTAATGTCCAAAAAAGGTGTTTATCCTTATGACTTCATGGACAGCTTTGATAAGTTTAAAGAACAGCTACCAAAAAAAGAAGAATTCTACAGCATATTGAACAATGAACATATTTCAGATGAAGACTACAAACATGCTCAAAAAGTTTGGAAAACATTTAATTGTAAAAATATGGGTGATTACCATAACTTATACTTACAGTCAGATATTCTTCTACTCACTGATGTATTCGAAAACTTTAGGAAGACTTGTCTTGAATATTATAAGCTTGATCCATGTCATTATTTTACATCACCAGGTTTATCATGGGATGCAATGTTAAAGATGACTAATATTAAACTTGAGCTTATGACTGATATTGATATGTTTCAGTTCATTGAAAAAGGCTTACGTGGTGGAATAAGCTATATAGCAAACCGTTATGGAAAAGCAAATAATAAATACATGAAAGAATACGATGAGAAGGCGCCCTCAAAGTATATCATGTATCTTGATGCTAATAATCTATATGGTTGGGCAATGAGTCAATATCTACCAAATGGTGGATTCAGATGGTTGACACAAAAACAGATTGAGAAGTTAGATCTCGGTAAATATCAAGAAGACAATAAGAAAGGTTTGATTATGGAAGTAGATCTTGATTATCCAGAAAAGTTACATGATCTTCATAATGACTACCCACTTGCACCTGAGAAAATAAAAGTAACAAAAGAGATGTTGTCTGAATATAGTAAAAAAATTTCTGATAAATATAACATATCAACCGGTTTAGTTCACAAGCTAATTCCAACATTGAGTAAGAAAGAGAAGTATGTTCTTCATTATAGAAATCTAAAATTGTATATTGATCTTGGTTTGAAAGTAACAAAGGTTCATAGAGTACTTGAGTTCGATCAATCTCCATGGTTGAAGCAATATATTGATTATAATACAGAAAAAAGAAAGAATGCCAAAAATGACTTTGAAAAAGATTTTTTCAAATTAATGAATAATAGTGTATTTGGAAAAACTATGGAAAACATCAGAAAGCGTGTTGATGTAAGATTAGTTACTGATCAAAATAAATTATTAAAATTAACCAGTAAGCCAACCTATGTCAGTAGTAAGATCTTTAATGATAATCTGGTGGCTGTACATAAAATAAAAGAAACCCTTACTCTAAACAGGCCAGCATATGTAGGGATGTGTATCTTAGATTTGAGTAAGACATTGATGTATGATTTCCATTATAACTACATCAAAGAGAAATATGGAAGTAAGGCTAAGTTGCTATTTACAGATACAGATAGCTTAACATATGAGATTAAAGCAAAGGATGTGTATCAAGACTTCTGGAAAGATAAGCATAAGTTTGATAATAGTGATTACTCTGAGAGCTCACCATTTTATAATAAAGAAAATAAGAAAGTGATTGGTAAATTCAAAGATGAAGCAGCTGGATTTCCAATTGTTGAATTCGTTGGATTGAGATCAAAAATGTATAGTTACATCAAAGATAATCAAAAAGGTGGAAAGACTGCTAAAGGAATAAAAAAGAATGTAATCAAAAATAATATAACACATGATAATTACAAAGATACACTCTTAAATTATGAACAGATGTATCACAAAATGAAAACAATAAGAAGTGAGAACCATCAATTGGGAAGTTATGAGATAAATAAAGTATCACTCAGTTGTTTTTATGATAAGAGGTACATTCTCAAAGATGGTAAAACAAGTTATGCCTATGGTCATAAAAAAATTCCTCCAAATAAAGAAAATTTATCTAAATAAATAATATAAATGAAAATATTAGTAAGTTTTTGTTATGAATGTGGAAAGGTCTTTAAATCAAGAAATAAAAAAATATTGTCAATCAAAATACTAAAACATAAATTGTTTTCAAAACATTAAGAAAAATTTTTGTGTAAGAAATGTTCTTCAAGTAATCTGATAACTTTTTCGGTATTTTCACGTTTATTAAGATGTTTACAAGCTGCAGCATATTGTTGACTGTTTGATGATTTACGCCCTCCTTGAGAGTTTTTTATTTTAGCATCAAGATTATCAATTGATACATTCAACTTTTCAATCTTAGCTTCATTTTCTTGAATTAATATATTAAGTTGCTTTATTTGAGTATTGAGTTCTTCATAAAAAATATCTGTTTGATCATCCAATCCATTTTCTTCAAGAACACAAATACGATATTTGATTTTTTCTATTTGATTCTCAGCTTTTGTATTCAATTGTATAATTTCAGTTTGTTCTTTTTTGAGATTGGCTAGTATTTGACGATCTTCATTAGAAGATAAATTGATTACTGAATGAATTCGACCCATAATCTCAGCAATATTATGAAATTTACTATCATAACAATACTTTGTAAGATTAATCGGAGTAGTACCACATTCTTTGACATGAGATATTCTAATTCGAGGATTCATTGCTGCGTCATAAAATTTAATTATGAAATTTGCAACTTTACGACCATTAGTTATTTTTTTTGGTCTTCCCATTATATAATTACCATATATAATTTATTTTTGAGATCAACGCAAAAATCAGGCAGAAAAATTTCAGTGTCCAAAATCCAATTGAAAAAATTTGGTCTCAATAATGATTCAAGGTTTTTGTTCCAGACTGATGTCCCGGGTTTTGGTCTGGATACAAATTGGATTTCAATATTTATTTCTTTAGTTTTTATTATTTTGTTTTTCCAGTGTTTAGAAAAATTTCAGTGTTCAATTGTTGGAAAAATAATATAGAAAAATTTCAGTCTTTAAAATCCAATCGAAAAAAATGAACAATAAAAAATTAAAGATTTAGTGGTATAGAAAAATCAAAAATAAGTGGTTGGGGAAACGAGCACAAAATCAAAAATAAAAAAAATATTAAAACTGTGCTGGTAACCCCAACTACTATACTACTCTGCTTGTTTCAGTTTAGGTTTCCAAAGATGTCAACAGTGGCTGAAATGAATCTCTATATGTTCTAGAGCTCTTTTAGTTAATTTGGAGATGCCCTAAAAATATTTACCTTTTCGGATATTTTTAAGGGAGACTTTACACGTAGGTTTCGAAAGTTCTAGGGTCATTTTTTTGACTAATTTAGAAAGATTAAGCTATCGAAAGTTTGAGAACACTGAGAAAACAAATTTTCATTACATAATTTTATAAGTTTTACTTTATCCGGGGAATGTAGATGTTTATCACAATATTAAAGTTGCCAAAGTTATTTCTTTTCATAAGAAAGGCCTGCATACGAGCCTTGAAAATTTTCGTCCCATTTCACTCTTCTCCATTTTCAACTTAAGTTTAGAAAAATTAAGAGGCCCTGCGCCTAAGAAACAACCGATGATTTCCGGCTAAAAAATAGAATCGGCCGATTTTTATCTCCCTAGTAGAGGTTACCGAATACTATTTAAAAATGAATTTCTTTCGTTTCAGTTTCGCTTTAAACCAAAAATATCGAGCCGAAAACTTTTTCCGTCTGATAGCAGCAAAATCGGGCCGAAAATAAGCCCCCGCAAAAAACGGTTCGGAAATCACTATCACAACGCAAAATAATAAAAAAAACTACATAGTGTTGAAGAAAAAGGCAATAATGCAATATCATTCGATAAACATCGAAAAACTGCCGAAGCAAATAAAAAATAAAGTTTCAAATATTGCATAGTAAATTAGATGGAGCGTTGGAGCTGATTTTAAAATAAATATTTCTCAAAAGTCCAACGCTTTTGAAAGCAGTCACAGTGATGAATCGGACATTGGAGGGATATACATCACGTTTCCGGAAAAACATTTTTAAAACATTTAAAGTATATTGACTTTGCACAAAGCGTTTAAAGTTACCTTGTTTGCCGTTATCCTGTGACTTTGGCAAAACACTTCTCTTTTGCCAATACGGCCCGTGGATAGCATGGTAAACGCCACTTTAAACCTCGCTAGGCATTCAAAGACCATCCTAAGTACAAGGACGTCAATGGGCGCTGTCACGCGACGACATTTTCCAGATTCAACTTTCGTTAGCACAGTTAGCAGGTGGTAATTTCGAGTTATTTTCTTTTTCTGCGTATTTTTCATCTTCCAATCTCTTTTAAGTCTACGTCCTTCTACTTAGAATGGTCTTTGGTATTTGGTCGTAACGCTCCATCTAATTTATTACACAATATTTAGAACTTTATTTTGTTATTTGTTTCGGCAGTTTTTCGATGTTTATCGAATGATAGTGTATTAAAAGGCCTTTTTCTACATCACTGTGTAGTTCTCTCATTATTTTGCGTTGCAATAGTGATTTCTGAACCGTTTCTTTTTTTTCGGGGGGGGGGGGGTGGTGGGGGCTTATTTCCGGCCTCATTTTGCTGCTATCAGACGGAAACATTTTGCGGCTCGATATTTTTGGTTTAAAGCGAAACTAGAACAAAAGAAACTCATTTTTAAATAGTATCCGGTAACCTCTACTTGGGAGATAAAAATCTGCCGATTCTATTTTTTAGCCGGAAATGATCGGTCTTAGGCGCGGGAACCTCTTAATATTTAAGAGATTAATGAAATTCATTACAAACATTTTGGTTTTCGTGAAAAATATTCTATTACTTAAGCTCCTCTATCAATCACAAATAAGATGCAAAAAGCTATTGATGAAGGCATTTATTCTTGTGGGATATTTCTAGATTTTAGCAAGGTTTTTGACACCGTAAAGCACAATACTTAAATTATGAAACTAGATCAATATGGCTTCTGAGGTATTGTTAAAAGGTGGTTTTGTTCCTTCCTCAATGAACGGAAACAATCTGTGTGAATTGGCAATGCCATGTCGGGCTATAAACAAATCTCTTGTGGAGTTCCTCAAAGATCAGTACTTGGACCACTTCTTCTTTTCTTCTTCTTACTCTATATTATCTTTTCTATGCTCACAAGAGTTTATTGAATTGGAAACAACTGTAAACAATGAACTACAAGTAGTATTTAGCTGGCTTTGTGCCAATAAACTCTCTCTTAATATTGAAATGCCCAACTATGTTACTTTTCGAGTAAAGGGGGTAAGTTTCTAAAGAAACTATGGTGCTGCGTCGGTGGGAGTATTACAAGATAATTTGGTTTTATCAATTGAATTAGCCACCGTAAAGAGATTCAGAAGCTGACGTTTCGAGCGCTAGCCCTTCGTCGGAGCGAATCGAGGAATTGTGGGTTGTGTGTGGTTTATATACAGAAGTATGGAGCTACGCTATTGGTTGGTGCCTGGCAACGTGAAAAACAGAATAAATTAGTTAAATGAAAAACGTTCGTTGATACCGTGAGGATTAAGAGTGCCGATTTGAAAAATAAATTTTTGTTCTAGAGTTTTGCGGCTTTCTGTGCTTCCTTGATGTAGGGAGAGGCCGCAGACTGTCATATGTTGCGTAGAATGATTCGGCAGTTTTTGTCGTCTCTCTCTACGTCACGAAGATGTTCTCGAAATCGGTCGCCTAGTCGTCTACCTGTTTCGCCGATATATAACTTTTTGCAAAGGGTGCAAGTTATACAGTAGATGACATTGGCTGAGGTACAGGTAAAATGATCAGTGATCTTAATGGATCGCTTGTGTCCCGACAATTTTTCAACGTTGCAAATGAAAGGACATGTTTTGCATCGTGCGCGTGCACATTTAAAAGTACCGGGTTGTTCACTCGTTTGAAAAGCACTTCTGACTAAAAAGTTACCTATGTTTTTGTCGCGTTTGAATGAAATTAATGGCGGTTGCGAAAAGATTCTGCCAGTATCGGGATCATTTTGAAGTAATTTAAAGTTTTTTAGAATGATGGATTTAACTGCGTGGTTGTGAGGGTGAAATGTGAGAGTGAATGGAATTCTATTGTTATTCTCCTTCTGAGACGTTTGTAGTGCTGACTGCCGATCAATTTGTTGGGCGTTGATGGCCTGCTTCAACAACAGAGGCAGGATAGCCACGTTTGTCGAAAAACTCGCACATTTCTTCTGATTTTAAGGAAAAATCAGAGTCTACACTACAAAGGCGACGAAGTCTAAGAAATTGAGAATAAGGAATGGAATTCTTGACATGTGATGGATGTGAAGATGAATACAACAAATAACTATGAGAATCTGTGGGTTTGTAGTGCACACTGGTGCATAAACCGTTGCCTTCGACAAAAACCTTAATATCTAGAAATGCTAAAGAAGTATCGGAAATTTCCCAGGTATATTTAAGAGCCGGATGAAACGAATTAACAGCAGCAATTGATTGAGTTCCTCTCTGGTGGAGGAAGTGGCGCCGACACAGTCGTCAATGTAGCGACGGTAGAGGTCAGGTTTGGGGCCGTTGTATTGATTGAAAAATTGGTGTTCAATGTAGACTACGAAAAGATTGGCGTAGCTGGGTCCCATTTTGGTACCCATGGCCACACCATTGATTTGTTTATAATAACTGTCGGCGAATGAAAAACAGTTTAGTGTTAAAACTAGTTCAGCCAAGCGGAGCAGTGTTTCCGAGCTTGGTTCCTTAACAGTACGTAAATCAAAAAAATGCTTGAGGGCTAGAAGACCTTCGCCATTAGGGATGACGGTGTAAAGAGATGTAATATCCATAGTGAAAATAAGTTTGTCTTCGCCCAGGAAATTGAAATCGCGAAAAATTTGGAGTGCGTGTTGACTGTCTTTAACATATGACGGTAAAGATCATAAAAATTTATTTTTCAAATCGGCACTCTTAATCCTCACGGTATCAACGAACGTTTTTCATTTAACTAATTTATTCTGTTTTTCACGTTGCCAGGCACCAACCAATAGCGTAGCGTAGTGCGTGTTGACTGTCTTTAACATATGACGGTAAAGATCTGACGATAGGTGCCATAATTTTGTCCAAATAGCTAGAAATGAGTTCGGTAGGGTAACTACATGCAGAGACAATAGGTCGGCCTGGGTTGTTAGGTTTGTGAATTTTAGGTAAAAAGTAAATACATGAAGTTCTAGGAGTTGTGATGATGAGATTAGTAGCAGTAGCCGAGAACGTTTTTCATTTAACTAATTTATTCTGTTTTTCACGTTGCCAGGCACCAACCAATAGCGTAGCTCCATACTTCTGTATATAAACCACACACAACCCACAATTCCTCGATTCGCTCCGACGAAGGGCTAGCGCTCGAAACGTCAGCTTCTGAATCTCTTTACGGTGGCTAATTCAATTGATAAAACCAAATTATCTATGTTACTTTTCGCCCACCTCAAAAATTAGTTAACTATTCAATTAATCTGAAAATAAACAATCAAACACTAATGCACGAAAATTCTATGAAATATTTAGGTATAATGATAGACTCACATTTAAATTGTAAATCCCAGGTAAGCTATATCTTGTAGAACATTTGGCGTCTCTTCATCTTCTGCGGACCCAAGGGGGATAACAATTTCTTCGCCTTCTACACTGAACTTGATCTGGAACATGTTGAAAGCAGCATTAGCAAATAGTAATGAAACATTCAGGTCAAGAATTTGATATAAAATATTAAAAGGTTAAATTTCGGTAACGTCCAGTTCGCTAACGTACTGAGACGATTCCGAAACGACCGGTTACCTTCGAATGTATGTGTGTTCTTCTCGTGTGTTTCCAAATGTAAAATGTGTAGCCAAAAAGTGCTGAACATTTTTAAATATAAAGTAAGGCGATTATAAACTTACCTCAATTGGTACAAACTCCTCTAGTGCTTTGACTGATTGGATTACAACGCTCTTAATCTTTCGTTTTTTGCTGTTCCTTGCCGCCTTTGACAGCTGAAAGAACCCTTTTTGCGTGGACTTAAATGGCTCTTGTTGCTGGTGTAGCTGAGCCAGCGCCGCATTCAGCTGAAGGACCAACGAATTGTTCTGTAGCTTTAAAACCCCGTTTTCGCTACGCAGTCATCTAATTTCGGCTTCGTATAACTGTTCGAGAGGAAAGTGGGTTGAATATGCGTTTGACAGGGACGTAACTTTAAACTTGGAGAACATGCTCCGCTCAAAACGAAAACGAACTAATTTACTGGGTTTTTTTTTGACAGCCCTATTTAAAGGATTCCCACAATGCTCATTTAACCGAATCGCTGTTGGTAGCTTAACCTTATTGTTATCGTAAAAAACTCAAACTAACTTTTGTTATGAAACAAAGCGATTTTTTTGCTTTCAAGTTTAATACTTTCGGACTGTTTTCGATCGCAAGAAACAATAGCGATGAAAAGCAGTCTTAAAATGTGACTATTAACGAATAAAAAAGTTTTACTCGTTAATTTGTCAGGAAAAAAAAAACTGATGTTAAACATTTACCTTGGTCAGAGAGTGCGTGCATTTTTCTTTGATTTCAATCACTGAAACGCGCGGCACACGACAGAGGTGTGACTTTTTTCTATTCATAGACTGATAATAGATATTTCTCGCGAATAAATCTCTTCCAAAGCAGTTGAACGTTGCAACCGAATTCTGACAATTTATTTTCAAGTTTAACTTTAAATATATCGTAAGTATTGGAGTGAGACTAAAATTTCTTGAAGGAGATTGATTAATGATTTTACAAAAGCGTTAGCCGGTGGGAGGAGGTAATGTGGGAGGGCAGGGATATTCATGCACGCTAATAAAAGAACACTTAACCTGATGAATGAAGCGCGTTATTTGAATGAACTCAATTTTAGCAAACAATTTTAGAACGGTGGAGTCGTGATTGACAAAAAATACGTTGGGAGCAAAGCGCAAATTATTAAAGAGCGGAGAAACGCTACCCTAGACTGCGAGCAGGCTCTCTTTTCCTCGAGAACCTTGGAGAAGAAGCGTGCTAGCGTAACTGTGTAGATCGCGCTCGCACGGCTACTTGTTTTGCGTTCCTCAACACGGATTTTTGAGGAAAAGAGAGACTGCTCCCAGTGTAACGCTACCCAAACATCGCGTCGGTAATTTTAATTAGTGGAATATTTGTTCCCTGATTTCTTTCCCCTGGCAATCGCTGTGGACATCAATTGGTCGGCGAGGAATGATGCGCGAGTTTCGAAGAGCTGTTAAGAGCTATTAAACTCTGGCCGAATTAATGCTCGACTGAAAGCATTCTCTCTCCCTGCTTTTCAATCCGTGGGTCGAACACGGAAACAGCAAGAGCGCGAGGCCGCTCGATATTCGCGCTCCTCGCCATTTTCGCGTTCATCCTATACTATCTTACGGGTTTTGGAGCAAAAGAGAGCCTTTTGGCAATGCTTCCAAATGCTACCTTCACATTCACTCCTACGCGTGGTGAGGGAAAGAGTGAGTTTACCAGGTTAGCGCAATTTTAAAGCAAAAAGATACCTTACTTGTCGGCAGCTTTTACTTTCACTTTAATTTTAAATACATGTGTACAACCGCCCCGCCAGCCACCCCACCGCAACTATTTGCACCGACAGAATTATAGCAGTACCATCTCGCCTCGGGAGAATTTGTCTTCCATTCAGTCTTTCCGCTCGTTTAAATTTCGCGCTCGTGTGGTAATCGGAAATTTCAAAAACTCCCGCGGGCATTAAGAAGCTTATACCGCCATTGTTTTAAAATGTCCATATAGGACCAATTTTAGGTCTTAAAACAATGCCCTATTGCATGTTATCAATGTTGAGCCGCTTTTCTTGATACGAGAAAATTAAAAGGAATATAGACATTTTATCTAAGATTCGTCACTATATCAATTTCAAAACTCTTACAAACTTATATTACTCTCTTTTATATCCATTTTGATCAATGGAATTACTGCCTGGGGGAACACCTACTAATCAACTTTAACACTAATTATCATTTTACAAAAAAGAGCTCTACCAATTACTTTTTTCAACTACAACGATTACTGTAATCCTCTTTTTAAGGCTTTTGAAATAATTAAATTCGAGGATATCATCTTTTAACATTATGCATTATTTATGTATGATTTTCATTCTGGCACTTTGCCACCAGCCTTCTCCGTTTATTCCACAATTGTCAATAAACGACACAAGTACAATACTAATTACTTAATAACCGAGAGTGAGGTCTTTACGGGAAAATCTCAAACTGAGGCCTTGCCGTATTGACCGAGCGATAGCAAGGTCAATACGGTAGGCCGAGGTTTGAGATTTTCCCGTAACGACCGAACGGTCGAGGTTATTAAGTTGTTTGTTATATGCCTAACAAGACGGTTCTAAAGGAAGAAAAAAAAATCTAACTTCAAGGGGAAGTCGTTACTTCACATCCGGTGATGCGCGCGCTTATCTATTCATTCATCTTTCCAAACCGTCAAACTGCATAACAGAATAACGCGTACTACATCAAGAAAATATATTTATTTTTGGAAAACAATGATCAATACGGCTGCAACAAAGTATTTTAGTACAGTTGTGTTAGTATATCACGAGAGAATCTCATCGACATTCTCAGGAATCAACCGCCACACGTCCGTTCCTACAGAAAAGTTCTTCAAACTTGCTCAAAAGCCGTGCAGCCGTGTCGGCAAAAGAAAATACAATTTAAACGGAATCAGCACTACTCTTCGACTTCGTCGTCACTTTCGATGAAAACTCTACGCCTTTTCTGAGGTTCCTGGATTATAGTTACTGGCCCGTTAAAGATCTTGAACTGGCGCTCAGAGATGCTGCGAATGTTCTCACCGGACCTCACGGTTGTTCAAATCTGATGGTCCTTGAAGAAGTTTAAACTAGCTTGTGAGACCTGCCTTCGGAAGGAGAGACCTGCCTTCGGAAAGGAAGCTCTAGCTCTGTATACTTCGCTGCAAACTCGACATGGTATCAGGTTCATAATCGTCGCCATCCGTTTTCCGATATCTATATATAAAAAAAAAACTTTGCCAATGAGTAGTCAAGGACAGCAGCCGGTAAGTCCAAGACTTCTACTGTGCTGCCTTTTTTTATTGACGACAAATATCGCTGACATGTTTTAATTTCACTGGCAGTTTTCCTTTCCTTTCGTGGTTTTGCTCTTAAATGTAAGCTTAATTATGAACATTTCAATTTCTTCCTGACCAATTAATTCGTTCGTAATTTGCCAATGTAACTTCATTTTTTCCTTAAAATAGTAATATAATTAACTCTCTGAATGTTAATCGTCACTCATCGTCTTGTGTCACAACGATTTTCAATGTAAATAAACAAATGTCGCCTACTGAGCTTTGGATACTTTTCGTGTTCTTTCCTAATTTGCATAATCCGTAATCCGTAAGAATAATGCCCTGGCGTTAAGCTGCACTTAGCCAATCAGAGCGCGCGTTATGTCGCCTACAAACACTAGCCATATAATAAAAGACTTTCTTTCAGGTCTTCATTTGTTCTTCCTTCGATTCAATAAGGACAACTTATGGTGAATTCAGTATTAAATCTCAAGGTGCAAAAATTTGAAATTCATTAAGTGAAGAACAAAATCTCTCTGCAGGTTAACATTCTAGAAATCTTTAAAAAATGAAATCATACAATCATATTGCCATGCATTAACTTTTTATGTCTTTTTCTTCCCAATACTTAGTCCATAAATACATTGTAAATAGCTTTAACATTGTGAAGTATATATGAAATAATTCATATTTGAACTGCGGTTGTAGATGAAAGTGAAGAGTGATCTTCGCAGTAAGTTTTCCAATTTAAGCAACTGGAAAGAAGAAGCCTGAAAAAATCAGGGCTTCAACGTGATTCGAACCCATGACCTCCGCGATACCGGTGAAAAGCACTTAAATTGGAAAATTAACTGCGATGATCACTCTTCACTTTCAGCTTTAATATTGCTTGTCACTTTTCTTGTGTTGTAATTATCATTGCTTTTTGTAACAATTATTACTTTTTTCGTCCTCTTCTTTTTCCTCTTGCCCTGGTGTAATGTTAATTTATAATTTTGTTGTAAGTATTTATATACATGGCCGTAATTTTTTTCCTCTATTGTATTTTATGGATAGCTGCGTAATCTTCTTAGCCGTTATGGTTATTATAGGCGGCTAATACCTTATTTACAAGTTTTAAATCTTATGTATTTCTTTTATCTCATTTCTTTTTGGTATGAATGTTGTTGTTGGCGAGAAACCTATTCATTTCAAAACGACAGAGGGTGTAATTTATATGCCGTCTGTGTCGTTAGCTAGTGCAATTATCGTTCATTAGTTTCATGTAAGTTCCT
>JAEMPF020003649.1:0-15958 GCA_022496165.2 Catalaphyllia jardinei | reverse complement strand
GTAATCAAAACACTATTGTGAATTAACGATATTAATAATCTGTCCAAACCATGCATCATTACACTTTCATCGCTAAATCGTACAAACCTACAGTATTTCCTGTAGATATAAAGAACTGTAACGAAAAGGTAAATAATAGAAATCAATGCGTGTAACATTATTGCGAATTAACGATACTACGAATCCGTCCAAGCATTTTTTCATCGCTAAATCGTGCATTCCTACAGTGTTTTTTGTAGCTCTAAAGGACTGTTACATACATATTTTGTAGCTTTTTTGTAGCTTTTGTAGCTTTTATCAGTAATCAAAACACTATTGTAAATTAACGATATTAATAATCTGTCCAAGCCATGCATGCATCATTACACTTTCATTGCTAAATCGTACTATTCTTCGTTGTTTTCTGTAGCTATAAAGAACTGTAACGAATAGATAACTAATAGAAATCAGTGCTTGTAACACTATTGCGAATTAAATGATATTCACAATCAGTCGAGAGCCTTTCAGCATTTCCCTCTGGTCCTCGTCAAGGGAGTGGTAGGTGGTGAGGTCGATATGTACACGGCCGTCAAAAAAAGTGTTTTTTCTCATGATATGTACAGGACTAGGATGGTAATAAGTGTTCGCAAAGTCTGCGCTGTGCACCAACGCCTGCTCTGTGCAACCAACACCGACCCTGCAGGTCAACCTGGTACCCATTGGTTGGGCTTGTGGTTGCAGGAGGGTACGTGTGAGCTGTTTGACAGTTTTGCGTTACCTTTGGAGACCTACCCCGGTGTACAACCTCTGATCGAATGGATGGAGAGACATTGCAAGGACATGAACACGAATGCCGAGAGCGTGCAGGCAGTGACCAGTCAAACGTGCGGTTATTACGCTCTGTTTTATTTGATGCTTAAGAGTAAAGGAGGCACCATGTATGATTTTTAACCCTCTTTGCACCTCATGATTATCTTAGCAACGACGAGTTGGTAGGCGAGATGATGAAAGACTTGGTGCAAAACGACGGAGAATGGAAACAAGTCTGTAAACGATGTTTTAAACAGAGTAACAAATAAAAGTGTGTAAACCTATATGGAGTGTTGCAATTGATTAGGGTAGAGGGCGACTTTTTCACCCTCCATAAAACAGAAGGGCAACTTTTTCACCCTCTATAAAACCGAAGGGCAACTTTTTCGCCCTCATTACACAGACAACATGCCTGGTATAAAGAGAAAATCGAGGAAGAGAACGACCAAGAAGAGAACGACCAAGAAGAGAAGAACTCAAAAGGGTGCAGGTGTCAACCCCGTCTTTGTGGACGTCAAAAAAGGGTTCAACCTGGTCTCGGACCGGCGCATGTGGTCCAAAATAGATAGTAATAAAGCCAAGAAGACGGTGTTGAGTATCAAAGACAAGTACAAGCAGTACAAGAACAACGGGGGTACAAAGAGTTACACTTCGTGGGGTATCGACAACGGATACGTGGAAAGATCACCCATGAATTGTAATATAATGTGATCACCTAGCGACGTGACAACCAATTGACACTTTGCACTGACACGGACACTATGATGAGAGTTAAGAGTACACCGAAACATAAAGTGAAATGGTTCGCGCGCCGAGGTGAGACACTCAACCCGACAACGGCGTTGCAGACACCCCTCCTACCCGCCGGTGACGAGGATCTGGGTTTAGAACCGGTGGTAGCAGCACCACCCAAGAGAAAACCACGCAGATGCAAATGGAAGCCGACCTTAAGACGGTATGGCATCAGCAAGAGTGACGAGAAGTTGATCGACACTGCCGCGCAACTGCAAGACCGATTTCGTAAGAAGAAAGCCCGATATCGTAGGAAGATGCGGGCGCCTAGAAAGGTTAAAAGAGTTAGTAACTGTGTGGACAAGCGCACAACACTACAATCGCTGTTGCGAAGGATACCCGACGCCAAGAAACCGTTGTCGACATGGGTGAAGTAATGCCCGCCTTCAAGATTCGTCACCCCTCCAGCATCATTGTTGCAGGACCCTCAGGGTGTAGCAAGACCGTGTTCACCACCAAACTCATCTTACAAAACCAGGAATTGTGGCCCGACACATCCCGCGTGGTGCACTACTGCTATGGGGTGTGGCAAAAGGCCTTCGAACCTCTCAAAAAGGCCAACGTGCACTTCCACGAGGGTATTCCCGACAGTGCCAATTTCGACAAGTGGTACCCCAAGGAGAGTGGTTTATTGATTTTGGATGATCTCATGGAAGAGGGTAGTAAGGACAAGCAAATGGTGGATCTATTCACCAAACTGTCGCATCATCGCAAGATCACCCTGTTGTTTTTGACCCAGGACATTTTTCCACCGGGCAAGTTTGCCAAGACCATCTCACGCAACGCACACTACATCGTGGCCTTCAAGAATCCTCGAGATCAAGTGGGTATTCGTACACTTCTAACCCAGTCCTTTCCCACCAAATGGAAGGAGGTCTTGAATGCATTTAATGAAGTGACAGGGCGACCTTTTGGTTATATGGTGTTCGATTTCCACTCGGCCAGTTGTGACTCCTGCAGAATACTCTCCCACGTGCTGGCCGACGAGGGCTACACCCACTGTTACATGTGGTGATGTCAGACTACGCCAGTGAAACCAACGAACAATTACAAATAAGAAGGGACAGAGGTGCAGCCTCAGACGTCACTCTAACACCCACCAACGTGAAAAGAGTGTTTGGCGATCTACAAAGTCCAAGGTCACCTACGAGAACAGGAATGGCACATCACAGTGGTCGCGATGAGTTCGAGCCGGACGCGTTTCTGGCCAGTACATTTCCTACCGGTGCTAGCACCACCACCAGCACAGGGTTGGGGGCCGGTACCACTACCACAACAACAACACCCGCTACGACAGCTACGGCAGGTCCTTCAGGAGTGGGAACAGGAACCATACCTCCACCTGCCGTGCCTGGTCCGTCAGGAATAGGGACCGGTACCCGACCGCCACCCGCCGTGGCTGGACCTTCGGGTCGGGGCAGAGGAAGATCAATATCCCGGGGAAAAGAACCCCGAAGGAGACCCCGAAGCAGAAGCCACAGTGACACTCCCAGTTCGGACACTGAAGCACGACGTCAGCAACGCCGAGCAGCGGCCGACAGGATGGAGGCCAACGCGGGCGCCCGGCCGCAGGAGGGGCTGGAGGTGGAGATGATGGTGACGGAGGTGGTGGTGGTGACGGCGGAGGTGGTGGCGACGGAGAAGGAGGAGGTGGGGCAGGACGTGGAGGAAGAAGACGCGCCCGACGTGACCTTCACGATAATCCCGACGATCTCTTGAGAGCACTACGTCGTCGCACGGGTGGGCGACACATCGCTGGCATTACACACACGGATACCATTACCACCACCTATAAAGACGGTCGTCCTCCCACTGTGCATCGCACTTCATCCAGAGCCAGCGGATCGAACTAGTAGGATGGTCGAGTTACTTAAGGGCGTACCCGACGAACACGTTGCCAATTTCACAAACTATCGCTTTGATTGGTTTGATCGCGATAACGAGGAAGAGTGGTTTCCCAAATTCAAGAAGATCGTACGCGAATCGTACAAACTCTGGGACAGTTGGGATCCCCTGGATTATGAGGCGGTCAAACTGGTTTGCAGTCCCCGCACCCGAGACCTGCACGCGGTGGCCTTGATTTGCTGGAACCATGGCGAGACCTGGTTCCGAGAAGTAGTGATGAACTGGATCGAACTGGCCACCTCGGGCGAGCGTATAAAACTGGGCGTCCCCGAAGACAGATGCATTCGCTTCACCAGGAACGGCTGTCATTATGTTGAGGAGTGAACGTCTCTGGTTTCCCAGGTTTCTACAACTATGCAAACAAACCCTACAGTACAAGAATCCCTTTCATCATCAGCACGCGATCATGTTGAAGGTCACACAGTGCAAGAGTTACTGCGAGGTAGAGAGCATTGTGAAAAATAACTCCTCCTGGGATGATACAGACGACATGGAACCCCCCTTCCCTCTCATCAGTCTCATACGAAGGTTCAAGTGTAAAGCCAAACGCCTGACGGAGCTCCTGCATAAAGAGAGAGTCCAGGTACCCTACCCTTCATTCTTGAGAAAGCACACGAGCCTTATTGGACTATGCCAACAAAGATCAAATTAACGCAGTCAGCGAATTGGTGCTCAACACCTTGAAGGGGCGTGTACCCATCTCCAAGGCGACCGTCACCTCGCTGCAACGGCATAAAGAGGCCTTACGCAAACTGGCCAAACGCAAAACGTCTCTGAAAGCGAGGAAACGACTACTCGGTGCGCAAAAGGGTGGAAGCTTTTGGAAAGGACTCGATTGCTGTCACCGCCAATGTCCGTATTAGACATCGACTCTCGCAAGCCCCCTTTGGCTCGACTGGTGGCCATCATTCAAGAACTTAACCGCGCCTTGGACAGGGCCGAAGAAAAGCTACTGAAAGAGGAAAGACATTTCCAAGACGAACATGTGCGCTACAACGAAATATTACGCAAGTATCATCACTTGAGCGATAAGTACCTGTGCACCTCGTGTCAGCTCCAATTGGCACGCACACCTCCAGGCAAGACGATCACGTATTGCAGCACCTGTCAAGACAAAAAAGATACCGTGGTGGTGTTACGAGGTGAAAACAACAGACTGAGACAACAGGTCAGGGACTTGCAAGAGAAACTAGACACCGAAAGAGATGCGCGACATGATGATGGTACCTGCGGGGGAGTTTGAGAGCCTACGTCAACGTTTCAAACAACAAGCCACCTCCAATACGGTGCTGGAAGAGGTGGGGAATCTGGGAGCAACCGAAGAAGTAATTCTGGACAGTAACTTACCTCCAAGTATGGCTCTCAATCTGGTACGTCCTTTGAACCGAAAAAGAATGAATATGACCAAACGTCTGAGGACTGGGGGTGAAGTAGGTGGATCCTACGGTGTCAGCAAAGACGAACCGGAACCTCTGGTAAACACCCCCTCCGAAGCTCTGGTGAAGAAACTTCTCAAACCTCTGAACAAGAATGGTCCAAGAGTCGGGGCGGCTACACCTCGACGAGCTGCAACCACACCTGCACGACGTGCTCCACCCTCGGCAGCGACTCCAACAACCTCGGGACTCACTAAAAGACAAAAAGACGCCTTGTTAGCCAAGGCCAAGCAGTTGACAGCCAAGAGAACAAAAAAAGACAGTGCAACACAATCTGCCATAAAATGAGCCAAAAAAGGGGCGGCCGAGGCAATCGGATTACGTCGTCTATTCGGAAAGGGTGACGACAGCGACAACAGCGACAGCGACAGCGACGACAGCGACACACCCCCAGGAAAACAACACTATGACCTACGCTCGCGGAAAGCGTGGCCGACAGGGTCGCCGTCGTGGGAAAGCTACCTCAAAGAAAAATTTAAGAAGAAAAAGAAGTAGAAGGCAGACAGGGGGTCTAATCGATGTGCAAAAGATGATAGCCAAGACGGGGAGGGAATGGCACTGGCCGGGCTATCAATACATGGGACCTGGCACCAAACTCAAGATGCGGTTAAAGCGTGGCGACCCTGGGATCAATCGATTGGACCGACTGGCCAAGCAGCACGATATCGATTACTCCAAGGCACGAAATCAGCGTGACAAGTGGGTGGCTGACCGTTAAATGATCAAGGCCATAGGCAAACTACCCGGCAAAAAGACCAAGACGGAAAAAGTGGTGAAACTCATCATGCGAGGTAAAGTGGGGTTGGGTCTCTAACCAATCGTCAAAGACCACGTAGTGTGGCTCCATTGGTGGATTTCGATCCTACCAAAGTCACAAAAGAGAGACCCGAAGCCATGCAGAGTTCATTCCACAAGAAGACATGTTACGCAGCGAGACCTGGTGGTTTCCCACCTTCAAACGATACTGCCGACACTACAGGTTTGGATTGAGAAGAAATCACAGGCACTCTGATCTCCTCCCCATCTTCGAAGCCATCAATGACTGTCATAGTTTCCGTCAAGTGCAAGACCTGATCATGCGCTACAGTTACAAAGTGCGTCAACTCGTGTGGGCGTTAGCTAGCAAGGCACGCCTTGGAACTAGATATCCAGACTTTGGACGCTACTACTATAGTCATCATGATGTCATGTATGTGAAGAATGAGGACATCCCATTGGCCAATTGTGCTATCGTGAGCTGACGCTGGACTCGCTGCGCGCCACGTGGCGTGCTCTGATTGGTGACTGTCGATCCTACCTAGTGTCTATAAAAGAAGGAAGACAGTAGCAAGTAGCAAACAAAAAATTTCATCTCCTCAGACGATGGACTCACGCATCTACACTAACAGCAACTAGCTCTACGAGTACCTGCAGCGTTTCATGACGGCAGAGTTGCTGACAGTGGAGAACCGAGAGAACACTGGGGATATTTTTGTGCTGGACTGCAACCTCATTCGTTACGGAAGTGAAAACGAGTGGTTCGGGACACTGTACGAGTTAGCTACCCGACGCCCTCAATGGCGAGAATGGTTGCTACCCAGGCTCTGCTCGCGAACTGATGAAGGAGGCTTACTGTCAACGGAATGCTTTCTTTTCAACGGTGTCAACTTTTATGTCCTAAACTACAGAAAGGACCGACAGGAGTTTGAATTCACCAGGACCCCAGCACCACCCCATCACTTTCGGAACAATGACGTTTTGTTCACTACTCAACGTCTAGACTATGACATGAAGTTAAAGATAGACGAAATGTTAGCGGTACCCAAACTATCCAGAGAGATAGAGCAACATTTTTATTCTAGCAATGAGCCTAGAGTGAGACTCGGACAACCATTGTCTCACTTTGATCTACAAAATGTTTTAGTCAAAGCTTTCACCAATCTCTTACAGGGAGGTGAAGCCATGGAAACCTAGCAGATAGCTATAATAGCTTCAATGACCTGGGCATCCGGAAGGTCACGACGTTTCATGACATGAAAGTTGCAAAAGGCTTCACAATTTTCTTTCTGACAGCAGCAGAACCTGACACCCTTAGTCTTAGATGAGATATTGTGAATCAGTTTACAAGCATCGTGTTCCACGCAGTGCTTAAGTTTAAAACAGTTCTCTATAATAAAGCGTTCTTCCTTTATGAGACTGCGTTCAATGATATCTCCCACAAACTGAATGATAGGGTGGACTGCTCCCTCTTCCTTCTGTCTTTGAAAAAACAGCTCCCTCCATTCTTTCATCTGCTGACTGGTCAACCCCAGGGACAAGCGGTTGATGCAATGCTGCTCTTCCGTGGCACACCTCTCCCCCATGGGTGTGAAGTACCCCGCCAACTCAACTCAACTACAGGGCAGCTGCAGAGGATCTTTCACACCCCCCTCGTTTTCTTGGGGGGTGATGTACAATCCACCCACCTGGTGATGTGCCAGTACCCCGTCCATCATCTCTCGGACCTGACCTTCTTTGACGACAAGAGTGCTTTTGAGGATTTTTTTGGCGGCCATGTTGATTGAGTCAACTGTGATGATCCAAAATAGCTCACCTATTATATACAATGTGTTGGAATCATGGGATATCGTAACGTGGGAACGAAAGGGGGATACCCCCACCCCCCGGTGACGTCATTTTTTACGTCACAGTGACACTGTATAAAAGCAGACACCTCGGTCCAGTTCACTTCATTCGCGCAGTCATGACTCACAGGGTGCATGTCGAGGAGTGCAAGAAATGTAAAGCACATGCTGAGGGGTGTGGCAAGTGTGAAGGGCGGAACAAATTCTACCGAACTCCTGGCACTCTACTGAAACAACCCGATGAGCCTGACACTTGGACCTGCTTCACTCGAGGGAATACGAACCCTCGGCGAGCAAGAGCAGCACGGAGAACTTGGACATGGCCACTGTGATGCAGGAGAAGTGTGCAGAAGTAACTGGCAAGGTACTTCCTCTAGAGATAAGCGAGATCATCGTCAGTCAGGCCAATGCTCAGCGTGTCCTGGACAGAAAGGAACTAAACAATGAAGCCTGGGATCTGATCCACCATGCTCTGGCACCTTGCAGTGTTTGTGGAAACTTACTGGCCATCAAAGTGGACAACGAGCACGAGATCATCAGTTCAGGTAAATTTAAACGATACCGCAGTTTCCCATCTCATACGACGGACATTCATCCTGCCGGTGTGCGAACTGTTCACCTTGATTGCTACAAAGAACTTTGCGACGAGATCGACCGAACCTACACCCGGCAGGAGTTTAGAATTTCCTTAATATGAGATGCAAGAAACAAACTTAGGTAATTTTAATCTACTCGTAGGTGTAGAAGTGCACAATGTACGAACTTTTTACGCGGACACCCTCCAGAACTTTGACCCCGGGAACGTTGACCTCTTCTTCTGCAACGTTCACCGCTTTCAGGTAACACTGAACTCTAATTCTCAGATTTTTGGCACTGTGACCCTGAACCCGGGCTGTGTCCCATTACTCTGCACACAGGGCTGATACGACTTCCGGGCACCGGACTTTATTGGGCGAGGTTTTGAGGTACGTCCTAATTCAAAGACCTCATTATCTTTTCAGTTTTTCGCACCATACTGATGCACCTCCGTTACATCAATCACGTGGAAAGAATGCATGACAAATGCATCCCTCCCATCGATGTCTTGGTACCTGTAGGTCGCATCTTCCCTTGGCGACTCGATTATAGGCACATGTTCTTTAAGAATCCCCAAGGTTGTGTGGGAGTGTCCAACTAAGGTAAATCAAGTGAAGTATGATCCTCGCAGTAAATTTTCCAATTTAAGCAATTGGAAAGAAGAAGCCTGAAAAAAATCAGGGCTTCAACGGGATTCGAACCCATGACCTCCGCGATACCGGTGCGATGCTCTACCAACTGAGCTATGAAGCCACACATTGGGAGCAAGGTCAATTTAGTGAGTTCATATCTCCAGTAAGGAGTGAAATGATGTAAAGTGTATATGAAATAATTCATATTTGAACTGCGGTTATAGATGCAAGTGAAGTATGATCCTCGCAGTAAATTTTCCAATTTAAGCAATTGGAAAGAAGAAGCCTGAAAAAAAAAAATCAGGGCTTCAACGGGATTCGAACCCATGACCTCCGCGATACCGGTGCGATGCTCTATCATCGACACGCTCTATCATCGACACGCTGGATGATTTTTTACCCTCCCAAACCAAACAGAGATCCTTATCATTTCCACGTGCACGAAGAGTGTGAACTGGAGATAATAGCGCAGCAACTAATGGCGGACCTTTGCCTCCTGGAAAGATGTAACGATTGTCTTCTCTTCTCCATGTTGAACCCTTACGATGAGACGACATTTCGTAACGCTGCAAAAAAGAGAATAAAAATAAATTAGAAACCCTGTAATAAAAGGTCATTTTTATTGTCTCTCCAGAAGTACCCCTAGCCCTGGTAACGTCCAGACAACAAAACAGAGTAATAGGACACTGTCACTTACACCACCGGTGCAGACCTAAACAGCTTGCGGGATACCAGACACTTCTCTGTGTCATCTCCTTACCCGACCAACTGTCTCCGCGCAAACTCAGAGCCAAATACGTCACAACCATACGAAATGGTTTTTTCTTCCTGAAAAAAGCAGTATTCTAAATCCGGGCTTTCTCTTCTCGAATTGACAGATCAACATCACCTATTGTTCCCTACAAGGTGACACAGCATCCCACAATACTTCCTCACCTGCGGCACCTTTTGTTTTCATCCTAGAGCCCCTGCAGATTTCAAGACCCTACGGTGAAGAGAAAGAACCTCACAGACATCTGCACCCCTACTGCTTTATTCGAGTTGAGCTAAGCACCGGCTGTGATATAGAAGATCTCGTAGCCCCATGCCCCCGCGGACACATACCTTCTCCGGTGACGAAAAATAAACTTTAGCAACACTATCGATGTTTTTGGCCGCCACCCAACGACCCCTTCTGGGACTCGGACTAAGACCCACTCTTTCTTTTTCCTTCAGAGTTACCCCACATGACGTTACCTGTTACTTACTTCCGTGTCTCCGACACCATCCTCACGCGCTATTGTGACGGTTCCACTTTCCACCAACTGCCCGAAGATAGTATCCTGCAAGCTCCAGGTCTCCGCTGGTGGTGTCACAGTGAAGAAAGCTGTGAAAGAGGATTGTTTCCCGAAGACTACCACCTGAGTAATGCCGTCGACGGGGGGTTCATTTTCATCTTTGGCGTCCCTCTGCATCCCGAAGAGGAGGAGGAACCCCCCTTTTTACCTCCCGAGGGCGACCCTTTCCTTTTTGACTGAAAAAAACACCTTTTCTTTTCACAGCTCCCTTTCTCACATCTCTTCCCCAAGTCTACGGAGCAATTCGATCCTTTGCCATGCAATACCACTGGCACTATCATGAACATTGCGCCAACGCCCTGGGGATCGTGCGTACCTTTGTAGATTCTCGTCAGTGCAGAGTACAACTGACAGGAAGGGTCAACGTTCCCTATTACTTTAGAGACATCACCTCAGATATCAGTTACAGAGCCTCACACAATGAATTCTTCAACAAGGGTGATCTAATGCGACATGTTTTCCATGTATAGATGAAGAGACCAGACCTGTGCACTATGTTTGGTTCTACAAGTCCCGTGGCATGTCACGTTTCTACAATAAACCACCCTGGTACTACATGACCCCTCCCAACCCTAACCGTGCCCACTTGCAACGACACTTTTCACACATCCGCGTCTTCTGTCATGTCAACGGTTGTCAACGCTTCCTAAAACTACATTCCGATTTCTTCCAGGGAGAGAGATGAGACCCGTATACTACATCTGGTACACGGATCGAATAGTGGCTCGCAAAACTCCCAACAGACGACGTTACGACCCCACCTCCCACAAGACAACTAGAAAGTAGCTACACTTTTTGCCACATCGCAACATGTGACAGACACCTACCCACCATACGGTTTCCTGATCCCGAGCCCTGACAGATTCCCTTTTGATCCTAGGCTTAAGAATAACATCCTGCTACTTTCCCTGGAACCTCAAGGGGGTGTTACGATCCTTTACACTTCGATCCTTTACACTGGTGATATGTATCTTTGCAGTGCCACTCCAAATCGACTACACAGTCTCCAGAGGGAACCACCTGGCTCACACTCACCTAACGCCTGAGACAGTGCCTGACCCTCACACTAGGGCCTGGTTAAACAGACATAGATCAAAAGGCAGGATCATGTACAATTGGTGTTTTCTAAATCCCGTCTTGTTTTACAAACAACCCTATTTCGATTGTAATTTTCTAGATTTTCTGCATGGTCGGAACCCGTTTTTTGATTAAAGTTCTTGAAATGTATCTTCGCAGTGTCCCTAGGAATCCACTACACGAAAGAAAGAGGGAACCACCTGGCTCACCCTTTCTGTCTGGACGCCTTCAACAGCCACCCGGCGCCCGAGACGGTGCCTGACCCAGAGGCCTGGTTCATCAAACGGTGCAGACCTCACGGCCGGATCATGTTCAATTATGTTTTTCTCAACCCCGTCTTGTTTTACAAAGAACCCTATTACAAATATGGTTATCTAGATTTCGTACACTACAGTCGGAGACCGTTTTTTGATTAAAGTTCTTGAAACGTGACACGGTGTTGCGTGATTGATGGTGTGACGCGTGACGTGTGGTGTGACGAATGGCGTGACCAGGAATGGCATGTGTGTGACCCCTGACCCCACATTCCTTTACGTCCCCAACCAACGTCCTTCACTACTGAAAATGTTTCTTAATCTACGTTCGAACAACTGTTCATAAAAGTTGTCATTGTTCTCTGGAGATAAATGTAAACTTCCCTAAATAGTCTAAGTAGATATTTAATTCAACAAATACACACTGAAAGAAAAGGTTAATCAAATAGTGATTTGTTAAGATAACAAAAATGGTTGTTGAATGACTGCTTTTAGAAAAGAGCAAAGAGCATTGTTTTTTTTTCTTTTTTTCAGTGATCAAAGCATATAAATTACGGCTAAGGTAAGATGCAAATAAGATAAATGAACTATGTGTGGCCCCGTGGCCCAGGGGATAAGGCATCTGACTACAAATCAGGGGATTCCAGGTTCGAATCCTTGCGGGGTCGAATAAGCCAAAGCAATGAAAGCAAATCTCTCGGGCCTATTGTTGATGAAAATCTCTCGTGGGAGGCCCACATTCATGAACGTATCCTCTGGTATAGGTGCTCTTAAACGGGTCAGGCCATTTGTTTCAATGCACGCTGCAATTAAAATATACAAAGGTCTTTAATATCGAGCCACACTTCCAACAGCTTAGTGAGAAACTATCAGAGTTATCACTTAATCTAGCTATGATACTAGTTCCAGATTTCTTCTTAACTTTTAAGTTCTATGGAAAATCGTTGCCACTGACTCTTGTTGTTTCTGAACAGACGTTTCGGCTAATGCTTAAGCCTTCATCAGTGATAGAGTCAGTGGCAACGCTTTTCCATAGAACTTATGTCATCTCCTGACTACACTTTTTCCATTTTTAAACTTATTCTAACTCGCTTGGTTGGGACAATTTATCGGTTAGAAGGGCTAAATAAAAGGCTAATTTAATGTACAAGTGCATTAATAATCTCGCCCCAGCCCATCTCTTTAATTTGTTTGCCCCCAGAATACGGAATTACGATTTTCACAATGCGAAGAAAAAGTTAATTTTCTCAAAACCAAGAGCTGATTACCTGAAGCGTAGCTTCAGTTACAGTGGCGCTATTCTGTGGAACAATCTTTCTGAGGAAATACGTACATCAAATTCCTTAGGTTTCTTAAAGAGAAGTTCCCATAGATGGTTTCCTGATCATTACTCCCACACGTCAAATATGCAAAACAGTTCTTAAGAATTTTTGATTAATCAGTTTCTGTTAGACAAATGTTTTCAACCCTGTATAAATTAAGTTATCATTCATTCATTCGTTCATTCATTCATTCATTCATTCATTCATTCATTCATTCATTCGTTCGTTCGTTCGTTCGCTCGTTCGTTCGTTCATTCATTTATTCATTCATTCATCTCAAGGATAGGTTATTAGGTTTTCTTTGTTCCATCTCTCCCATTTTATTGCGTCCTGAAAAACGTGTGATATTGATTAAGAAATAGAAAACATGTACCGTGTTTATATCGAGTGATTTAAACACGAGTGCAAGTTTGGGAAAACGAGAAATGCTGTGGGAACACCAGCCGCAGGCGAGTGTTTCCAGGCCTACTCTGAGACCTTAAGTCGCCGTAACTTAAGGCGACGTTGGGCAATTTAAGGCGACTTAAGGCCCCAGAGTAGACCTGTTTCCACAGCTTCTTCGAGTTCTCCCAAACTTTAACGAGTGTTTATATAACTCGATAGAAATACGGAGTACATGTTTTCTAGTTCTTTTCCAAAAAAGCACTGCGACGAGAAAAAGGAAAACAACTTGTTTACTTTGATGATCAAAATGTAAATTCTCTTTGCTCGCGCCATCACTACGTCAACAGCGCGCGTTATTTCTTTGTCTCCATCGAGTTATACAAACGATTTTTAACCAATCAGCGCGCGACCGTGCTTTCTAACGACTGTTTTCGAAATATTTATTTTAATCTGCGGAGGACCTTCATACTTTTTCTCTTTTAGGTCTAAGAAGAGGTCTAAAGGGAGCCACAAGGCCGGTTCAACATGATAAAAAATCTTGAAACCTTGAAAGTTAGAAATAGAAGAATGGAAAAGGCATTGAAATTGATATTTTTATTATCCGTATGTGGTAAGAGACGGCATGACATCTCGGAGACAAAATAAACATCCCATAACTGTAATATTGGAAAAATCGCCTTCCTTTGAAAAGACATAAACATCATCACGATTCAAGCTAACAGGCTGAAAGTACATGAAGTAAACTTCTCGCGGTCCAACAGCTTGCTTAATTATATATATGATATTTATAGCCTTAATGGCAACTAGAATTCTAAAGTTTTTCTGTTAATTGTCGGATGTTAAACCTTGAGATATCATTGCAAGATCACCTTCAATGTCTTCAAAACGTAGAAAAATTTTAGTTTTTGAAACTCTTTTGCAAAAATTGTTGTACAAAAATGATATGAATGCCGTAAAAATGTGTGGCCCCCTAGCCCAATGCGTAAGGCGTCTGACTACGAATCAGGGGATTCCAGGTTCCATTCCTGGCGATGTCGATTGTTTTTCCTTGCGGCGCGATGCTCAACGAGTTTGCTGGAATTCGAAAAGTATCTGATGAGTCTCTTGGCCGAGACGAAACGCCGCGTCATACCAGCCACGAAATTTACATTCTTCACAAGTACTTGACATTTTTTTTTAATGAAAACATTTCACTCCAAAAAATCAAATCATTAGGAGAGCAATGTTTTCTTTTCAAGAGAACAAAAATAAAACAGTTTTACCAACAGCCAATATGCCAGTACAGTTTCCATGTTCGACACTGACGCTGGTATGACGAAAAAACTGATGATGCAATCGGATGTTTGTCAAATCCGACTTACCTCACCTCACTCAACTTTTACGTTTACGTCCGACCTTCCATACATGGTCTCTATTTTATTTACGCACGTAAAGCCAGTTCAAGTTTACGTCCGTACGCACGTAAAAATTACGCGACAGTGGAAATGCACCTTTAAGGACGCACATCGGCTGTAAAGAAATAGGATTCTAGAGCCGAGCGTACGTCACTCCACCAAAATGGAGTGAAATTAAAAGAGAAACAAAAAAACAAACAAAAAAGCAGCATCATAATTAAGCACGGTTTTTCTCGCATATGGCAAACACGTTCCTGTTTCTACCCTGTGCTCTCGTACACATAAACCACTGGTAGATGTGTGCCACCAAGAAGGATAAGGCTTTTGATCTAGATGTACAAATGAGCTCCTTGTCTTCTTGTCTTCTTTGTTTCAATTTCGTATACAAGAGAAACGAAAATAGACTTCGGTTGTCTCACTTTTTTGTTGCTATAGTTACACTGGCCCAGTGGCCATTTGACTTTGAATCAAGCAAATACATTCTAGAGCCTAGGCAAGGCTGTTTATTCTTCCCTTGATGATTTAAACGTAACTAAATAAAAAAAAACCCTATTCAAATTCCCTTCAGACACGCTTCGCTCAAATGAACGTAGATCATTTTAGCTTCAAATTAGAGAGGCAGGGTGGCCGACTGGTTTAGGGCGCTGGATTTGAAATCTGGGGGTTTCTGGTTCAAGTCCTCCATACTAGTGCATGCTCTCTGAATTTGTTGTCAGTAGTCTCAAATTAAACTCCTCGACCGCGTTGTGTAAATAGCCAATTGGTTAGCCTCCCACCAGTTGGGATTCTTAATTATTTATGTTCTGTTTTGCTATATTTAGTTATTTATTTACAGCGTTCCCAATCAGCGCTACCTGAGTGCTAAATACATTCCACACATATATAAAAAAAGTTTTTATTAATTTATTTTAAAACGAGGAATAATGTTCCAGTGGAACCCAGCCTTACAGTCGACCCGTTAACACGGTCCCCTAGTTCTTATGGCCAGTTTATTCTGGTGGTCAAAATACTGAGTAGATTAGTTGGGATTACAGCGAAACTTAGACATTTTGTGTCACGAAATACTCTACTGCGCATCTATCAATCTTTAATAGTGCCCTACATATCTTATGGGCTGACTACGTGGGGTCTTGCAAGTTAATCCTACCTGACGAAAATTTTAGTCCTTCAAAAACGAGCACTTAGATTTATATTTTACTTAGAGAGGTGTGAGCATGCAGTCCCTTTGTTTATCCATGCCGATATTGTACCTCTAAATTTCCTTTGTTTCAAATCCGCCAGTTGTTTAATGCATGATATACGAAATCGGAAGGTACCCAGTAACATTTTAAACCTATTTAGCGACACTGCCAGTATTCATTCTTATAACATCTTATAACACTCGGTCTTCGTCAGTAAATAAATTCTATTTTTAACAATTAGACTACGAGCCCGAGATTTCTACGAGCAGATAGTCA